>VMDO01010657.1:0-70630 GCA_007922755.1 Pedetes capensis | reverse complement strand
AAGACCATCTAGCAAGCTGGCAAGATCAAGCCCAGGGGCCCCGAAGAGCCGAAGGCATCTAGCAAGCCACGAAGAGCCTCCCAACTCCTCCCATCCTTGGGAAGGAGGTGGGTAAAGAAGGTGAGCCGCGAGAGTCAAGACCATCGGACCTCAACTGAACACCAGCGGCTGTGGCTGTGCCTTTAAGGCTGAGCTGTACTAGCACTTAGCCTGCAGCATTCCATGCTGCAGGCCTAGAGCCAGCACTTAAAGGGATAGAGCCTTGCTCTATAGGGGCTGCTTGCTCCTTGCTCTCCATCAGGGGAGCACCCCAATAAACCTTCCCTGTCTTTTTCTAACCATCTGAAGGTCTCCCAAGGTCCTTCTTTCCCGACACCGGCCACGTTATTATGTTGAGGGTTTGGCCCTAACTTTAGCCAGGCTAGAGCTAAAACCCCGACACACTCCTTGCCTCTATCTCACACCTCAGAGCTATAAATACTGTCCCCAAGTCCAGCCCCCGAGACACAGGAAGCTCCTTCTCTGGAGAACCAGAAAGGTGATAAGGAAACAGCTTGAGGCTGCAGCATCTGCTCTGAGGCCTCAACCTCTTAATTCTTCCTGGGAAGCCTGGCATGGATCTTTGTCCCTTCTCCTCCCCATTGTTTCTGCCCCTCTCTTCCTCCACCTCCCTCTCCTTGTGGGTTCATCCTTGGTATAGACAAAGACCGCCACTCTGCCCTCATCTCTTACCTTGACTGTGAGTGTTCCAATCATAAGCGAGCCAGGCTAAGATGAGCACAGAAAAGAGCCAGAACTTAGTGAACACCAGTAAGTATGTTACTATGAACAATGCACCAATTCCTGAAAGACACAACAGGTTCATAGCCTTCAGTGACTTTCAAGTTTTGGCATACATCTCATAACCCTGCCTGATCTCTCCTTTGCCTCTACACTGAGGCTGGTACAGGCTCTTTCTCTCCTTTCCCTGATCCTCTACCCTGGCTCTGCTGTGGTCTAGGCTCCGTCTTAGCCCTTGGATGTGGGTCTCCTTGATGGCTGATATTGTCACTGAGGAAGCAGCAGAACCATGAGATTCTCAGAAAGGCCCTCAGCTGGGGTCAAAGGGCGGCACTGCTTGGCAAGTAGAAAGAACAGCATGTTGGGTTGGTGGCTGATTATCCCCATTTTGGGAGCTCAGAAAATTCTTTCTAAAATCTTGACCCTCCTTCTTTTGTTGAACTTCTAAGCCCACATTTTCCAGGGGAGGGGGCTTGCTGCAGTGTACAGGCTGTTTGATGCTGAGAAGAAAACACAGGTTAGAAATTGCTTCACTGTGTTCTATTTTGTCCTCTTTGAAATGTTGCAAAAGTTCAAAAGGGAAAAATATGTCTCTGTTAGCACAGGGACACAACAGGCTATCAAATGCAAACACAATACATCTTACATGGGAACTGAATTCCATTTTTTTTTTTTTTTTGGTACTTGGAAGTTGAACCCATGGCCTTGCACATAGTTTGCAAGTGCTCTACCACTGGGATGCAGCTCCAACCCATTTTTTATTATTTTATTTTGAGACAGGGTCTTGCTAAGTTGTGCAGGCTGTCTCTGGCCTCGAACTTCTTCTTTTTTTTTTTTATTTTGGCCTCGAACTTCTGATCCTTCTGCCTCCAGCTCCTGAGTGGCTGGGATTATAGGCATGCACCACTGCACCTGGCTACAACTTTTATTTTTATTTATTTTTGGCACACTGTAGATTGAACCTGGGGTTTTATGTATGCTAGACAAGCACTCTGCCACCAAGCTACATTCTCAGTATTGAATTCCATTTTTAAATCTGCATTCATGAGAAAGAAGGGCTAAGTACACATATCATGAAAAAAAAAAGATCTAGGTAAGGGAATGTCTAGCTAAGGGAATGCCACATTATGGTAGATAAAAGTTTCAGAGAAGAGGAAGAATCTCAAGAGTTACCATCCAGCAGGTTCGTTGTTTGCATTTGGGATGTAGATGAAAATAGCAGGAAGAAGACTGGATAGGCACTGCTATAAAAAGTCACAACATAGAGTAGAAGAAACCTTAGTGAAGGGCTGGATCCCCCTCCCAGAACTGGCAGAGATGGTTGTTATGAGCATGCTAATTAGACAGGAAACAGTGATGGGAAGATTTTTATGAATTTATGAGAAGTCTGCCATAAATAAAAGCTTTGCTACCTCTGACCTTCTTAAAAGATAAGAGTAAATTTGCAGTTAAGTTTCAGAATACAACTCAGGTAAAATTAAATGGATACCATTACTAATTAAAGGTAGTCTATCATTTCTTTCTTTTTTCTGTACTGGGAGTTGAACTAAGGACCTTGTGCATGCTAGGCAAGCCCTTTACCACTCAGCTGCACTCCCAGTCTCTATTTTTTAATCTCGAGACAGGGTCTCACAGGCTGCTTCTGGCCTTGAAATTGTGATCTTCCTGCCTCTGCCTCCCAAGTCACTGGGAATACAGGCATGTGCCCTCACACATGGTTAAAACACTAATTTCATTACTTTTGGAGCCTCTACATTGTACTACTTTACATTCTCATCAACAGTGCACAAGAGTTCCCTTTCTTCCACATGCTAGCCAATACTTATCTCTTGTCTTTTTGATAATAACTGTTTTAACAAGTATGAGATATCTCACCTTGATTTTGATTTGCATTTACATGATATCTAGTAATATTGACTGTCTTTTCATATACCTGTTGGTTATTTGTACATCTTATTTGGAAAAATTTCTTATTTGGAAAAAAATATCCTTTGCTCATTTGTAAAATTATTATTTTTAAAATTTTTGTTGTTGTTTTTAGGTGCTGTCCAGTTGGTATCCGACTCATAGCAACCCTGCATCCAACAGGCGAAACACTTGTCAGTGCTTCTCTGCTGTTCATAGGGTTTTCAATAGCAGATTGATTTTTGGGAGTGGGTTGCCAGGTCCATCTCCCAAGCCTACAGTACCTGGTGTTCCCAGGCAGTCTTCCATCCAAGTACTAACCAGGCCTGACCCCACTTAGCTTCCAAGATCTGACGGGATCGAATGCCACAGGGCTAAGGCTATGGCTACAGGTTTTTAAATTTCTATTTTTTGCCATTAAGTTGTATGTATTCCTTATGCATTTTAGAGTATAATCCCTTATCAAATGCTTGGTTTGAAAATATTTTCTCCCATTTAGTAGGTTGTCTTACCATTTTGTTTAGTGTTTCCTTTGTTGTGCAGAAGCTTCTTAGTTTGATGTGTTCTGACATTTTTACTTTAGTGTTTGTTGTCTGTAATCTTGTCATATCCAAAAAAAGTCATCACCAAGATAAATGGGAAGGGCTTTCCCCCTGTTTTCTTCTAAGAGTTTCATGGTTTCAGGTCTTATTTAACACTTAAATTCATTTTGTGTTAAGTTTTGTAAGTGGGGAAACTGAGTGCGGTGGCACACATCTGTATACTCAGTGACATAGGAGGCTGAGGGAGAGGAATTGCGAGTTCAGGGCCTGCATAACTTAGTGAGACCTTGTCTCAAGATAAAAAAAAAAATAAAATATGGTCTAGGGGTGCAGCTCAGTGGTAGATCACCTGCAAAGTATGCACAAGGCCCTGCATTCAACCCCTAGTACCACAAGCAAACAAAACAAAACTGTACATGGTGCAAGATAAGGGTCCAATTTTATTATTTTGTATGTGTATGTCCAGTTCAATATAATTTATTGAAGAAGTTACCCTTTCTCCATTGTGTATTCTTGACATCTTTATCAAAGATTAGCTGACCATATATGCATAGGTTCTTTTTTCTGTTCCATTGATGTATGTGTCTGTTATTATGCCAGTACTGTTTTGATTGCTATAGCTTTGCAATATAGCTTGAAATCAGGAAGTGTAATGCCTCCAACTTCATTCTTCTTCCTGAAGATTGCTTTGGCTAGTCAGGGTTTTTTGTAGTCTCACATGAATTTTAGGAATTTTTTATGTTTATTTGAAAGAGGAAATTGAAATTTTGATAGGAATTGAATTTATAGATGATTTTGAGTAATATGAACATTTTAACTAAATCAGTTCTTCCAATCCATGAACATAGAATTTCTATTTATTTGTGTCATCTTCAATTTCTTTCGTTATCTACTAGTTTTTGGTGTATGGATCTTTTACCTCCTAGGTTAAGTTTATTTCTAAGTATATGATTCCTTTTGGTACTATTGTAAATAGGATTGCTTATTTTTTGGGAGGAGTTCATTGTTACTGTGTAAAATGCAACTTATTTTCTGTGCTATTAGTTCTAAAATTTTTTGTGAAGACTTTATGGTTTTCTATATATAAGATCATGTCATCTACTCACCAAGACAATTTAACTTGTTTATTTCCAATTTAGATACCTTTTTTCTTATCTAATTGCTCTGGCTAAGACTTCCTGTATTATATTGAATTGAAATGATGAGAATGAGCACCCTTCTCTTGTTCTTAATCTTAGAGGAAAAGCTTTATTCTTTTCACCATTGAGTGTGATGTTAGCTGTGAGCTTTTCATATATGGCCTTTATTATGCCGAGATACAGTCCTTCTATACCTAATTTGGTGGGAATTTTTATCATATATGAATGTTGAATTTCATCAAACACCTTTTTGCATCTATGAGATAACCATATGATTTTAATCCTTTGTTAATGTTGTATATCATATTTATTGATTTTCGCATGTTGAACCATTCTTTACATCCAAAGGGTAAGCCCTTCTCAATCATGGTGAATAATATTTATGCAGTAACATTGGATTTGGTTCATTAGTATTTTGCTGAGGAATTTTGCTTCTGTGTTCATTGAGGATATGGGAGTATGGTTTATTTCTTGTATCCTTGCCTGAAATTGATATGAGAGTAATGCTAGCCTTGTAAAATGAGTTTGAAAGTGTTCTCTCCTCTTTAGTTTTGTGGAAGAGTTTAACAAATGTTCCTATTAATTCTTATTTGAATGTTTGGTAGAATTCAGGCATGAAGCCATCTGGTTCTAGGCTTTAACTTGTTGGGAGGTTTTTGATAGTGGATTGAATCTCCTTACACTTATTGATCTGTTCTCAATTTCTGTTTTGATGGTTCAGGGGATCAAACTCAGGGCCTCACACATGGTAGGTACATACTCTACTGCTTAGCTGCATCCTTAGTCATCTTCCTTCTTTTAAAATTTTATTTCACATTCCTTTATCTTCGCTAGTCAGCTAAAGCTTTACCAATTTTGTTTATCTTTTCAAAAAGTCAACTCTTGCTTTTGTTGATCTTTTCTATTGCCTTTCCAGTCTTCATTTAATTTATTTCTGCTCTAATCATTATTATCTCCTTCTTTATGCTAACTTTGAATTTAATTTGTTCTTTTTCTAGTTCCTTGAGGTATAAAATTAGGTTGTTTATTTAAGATATTACTTTACCAACACAAATGTTTGGTTAAATTTAGTCATAAATATTTCATTTTTAGAAGCATTTAAATGGTTTGTTGTTGTTAGCTGCCATCAAGTCAGATCTGACTCATAGTGACCCTATATATAACAGAACAAAACACTCCCTGATTGTATGCCAGGCACATGATCTTTTTTATGTTTAAGCTCATTGTTGCTATAACTGTGTCAATCTATCTAGTTGAGGGTATTCCTTTTTTATAATTCACCTGCCACTCTCCCAAACATGGTATCCTTCTCCAGGGATTGGACCCTCTTGACAACATGTGTGAAATACATAAGACATAGTCTAGCTATCCTTGCTTCCAAGGAGCATTCTGGTTGCACTTCTTCTAGGATCTGTTGGTTTTTCTGGCAGCCCATGATATATTCAGTATTCATCTGCAGCACCATAATTCAGAGGGGTAAATTGTTTTCTTGTCTCTCTCATTCAACATCCAGCTTTCACAAGCATATGATGCAACTGAAAATACCATGGCATAAGTTAGGCGCACCTTTGTCTTCAATGTGACATCTTTAGTTCTCAACACTTTAAAGAAGTCTTTTGCAATAGCTTTTCCCAGTGCAATATGTCTTTTGATTTCTTGATTGCTGTTTCTGTGGGTGTTGATTGTAGAATCAAGTAAAGCAAAATCTTGGATAACCTCAATCTTTTCTCCATTTATCATGAAGTTGTGTACTGACCCAGTTGTAAGGATTTTTGTTTTCTTGATGTTGATGTGCAATCCCTCCTGAAGACTGTGTTTTTTGATCTTCATCAGTAAATGTTTCAAATCCTCTTCAGTTTCAGCAAGCAGAGTTGTGTCATATGCAGAATGCAGGTTGTTAATTAGTCTTCCTCCAATCATGATGCTGCATTCTTCTTCATAAAGTCCAGCTTTTTGGATTATTTGCTCAGCATACAGATTGAAGAGGTATAGTGAGAGGATATAGCCCTGATGTACACCTTTCTTGACTTTAAACCAGGCTGTTGTTTCCTTGTTTTGTTCAAATGACTCCTCCTGGTCCATGTACAAATTCCTCATGAGAACAATTAAGTGCGCTGGTATTCCTATTCTTTGGGATGTTATCCATAATTTGTTGTGATCCACAAATGCCTTTGCATAGTCAATAAAACATAGACATCTTCTTGGTATCCTCTGATTTTGGCTAATATCCACCTGGCATCAACAATGGTGTCCATGGTTCCACACCGTCTCCTGAATCCGGCTTGATTTTCTGGCAGTTCCCTGTCTATATACTGCTGCAATTGCTTTTGCATGATCTTAAGCAAAATTTTACTTTTGTGTGATATTAATGATATCATTCAATAATTTCCACATTTGGTTGGATTCCCTTTCTTGAGAATAGGAACAAATATGGATCTCTTCTAATCAGTTGGTCAGGTAGCTGTTTTCCAAATCTCTTGGCATAAACAAGTTAGCACCTCCAGTGCTGCACCTGTTGGTTGAAAAATCTCTACTGGTATTCCATCAATTCCTGGAGCCTTGTGTGTCACCAATTCCTTCAAGTCAGCTTCCACTTTTTCCTTCAGTGACAATGATTCCTGACCATATGCAATCTCTTGAAAGGGTTGGTCATTCCCCCAATTTTTTTGGCATAATGTCTCTGTGTATTGCTTCTATCTTCTTTTGATGTTTCCTGCATCACTTAATATATTCCCTGTAGAATCCTTTATTATTGCCACTCGAGGCTTAAATTTTTGTCTTCAGTTCCTTAAGCTTGAGAAAAACTGAATGTGTTCTTCCCTTTCAATTTTCTATCTCCATCTCTCTGCACATGTTATTAAAATATTTGATTTTGTCTTCTCGAGCTGCCCTTTGAAATCTTCTGATTAGTTCTTTAACTTCACCATGTCTTCATTTTACTTTAGCTTTTTGATGTTCAAGGACAAGTTTCAGAGTCTCTTTTGACATGTAATTTGGTCTTTTCTTCTTTTCCTGTCTTTTTAATAACCTTTTGCTTTCCCTCATGAATGATGTCTTCGATATCATGCCTCAACTCATCTTTGATCATCAGTGTCTAGTCCATCAAATTTGTTCTTGAGGATGTTTATGAACTCAGGTGGGACATATTCAAGGTTATACCCTGGCTCTCATACACTGGTCCTAATTTTCTTCAGTTTCAGTTTGAACCTGCATATGAGTAGTTGATGGTTTGTTCCACAATCAGCACCTGGTTTTGTTCTGACTGTTGATATTGAGGTTTTCCATTGTCTCTTTCCACAAATGTAGTCCATTTGTTTCCAGTATGTTCCATCTGGTGAATTCCATGTGTACAGTTGCCATTTATGTTGGTGAAAAAATGTACTGGCAATGAAAATGTCGTTGGTCTGACAAAATTCAATCATGTGATCTCCAGCATTGTTTCTGTCAAGAAGGCCATATTTCCCAACTACTGAGCTTTTTTCTGTTTTCAACTTTTGCATTTCAATCATCAGTAATTATCAGTACATCCTGATTGTATGTTTGATCAATTTCAGACTGCAGAAGCTGGTAAAAATATTTCCTATCTTCATTTGTGGCCTAAGTGGTGGGTGTGTAAATTTGAATAATAGTCATATTAACTGCCTTCCTTGTTGGTGCATGGGTATTATTCTATCACTGACAGCATTGTACTTCAAGACAGATCTGAGATGTCATTTTTTGATGATGAATGCAACCCCATTTCTCTTTAAGTTGTCATTCCTGGCATAGTAGACCATATGATTATCTGATTCAAAATGGCCCATACCAGTCCATTTTAGTTCACTGATGCCTAGAAGGTTGACGTTTATGTGCTTCATTTCCTTTTTGATGATTTCTAGTTTCCCTAGATTCATACTACATACATTCCACCATCCAATTATTAATGGATGTTTATGTTGTTCCTTCTCATTTTGCATCATGCTACATCACCATATGGAGGTGCCTGGGGCTTTAGTCCATTCCCATCATTAAGGTTGACTCTACTTTTAGGAAGTCTGCAGCCATAACACCTTAGCATCCAGTCCTGCCTGATCTCAGAAGCTAAATAAGGTCTTCCTGGTTAGTCCTTGGGTGTGAGACCACCTGGAACACCAGGTGCTTCAGGCTAGGGAGAAGGACCTGGCAATCCATTCCCAAAACCCTCCGCCATTGAAAACCCTATGAATAGTAGAGAAGCAATGACAATAGTATAGGGCATGGCACAGTATAAGAGAGTGTTTTGGGTTGCTATGAGTCAGACCCAATTCAATGACACCTAGCAACAACAATTACTTTGAGGAGGCAACTCTCCCCAGGTTGTCTTTTGAGTGCCTTTCAATATGGGGGGCTCATTTTCTTGCACTATATCTGACAGTGTTTCTCTGCTATTCACAGGGTTTTCAATGGCTGTTTCAGAAGTGGGTTAGCCATGTCCTTCTCCCTAGTTAATTAGTCTAAAAGTCCAATGGAAACCTTTCCACCATGAGTGACCCTGCTGGTATCTAACACCAGTGGTATAGCTTTCAGCATCACAGCAACATGCAAGCCCCTACAGTATGGCAAACCCACACACAAGTGGGGAGATTTAAATATTGTTTTTTAAATTCCTACTTTCAGTTGTTCCCTTATTCTGATGCTATTCCCTTATCTTCATTTTGATATGGGAGTTTCACTATGTAGCCTAAACTAGCCTTGAACTTGCTATGTAACTCAGGTTGGCCTGACCTCATCATCCTCTTGCCTTTGCCTCCTGAGTGCTGGGATTACAGGTGGGTGCCACCATGCACAACTGTTGTTCCCTTATTTTTATTACTCTCTCCCCAACTTTCTGCCTATCAAAATTCCCTCAGTCTTTGTCTTAGTTATACTTTGTATCACTGTTACCAAAATACCTGACAAAATTACTTAGGAAGGAAAGATGTATTATTTTTAGCTCATGGTTTCAGGGGTTCAGTCCATAGTGGCAGAGAGGAAGGGAAGAACAGCAGTAGGGTCTGTGGCAGTGATATTTCACATCATGGCAGCAGGAAGCACAAAGCTGACTGAACTGTGGCCAAGCAACCTTCAAAAGCCCACCCCCACTGACCTACTTCCTCCAGCTAGGTTTTACCTGCTAAAATTTCATGGCCTCTCAAATGAGCACTATCATCTGGGACCAAGCATTCAAACACATGACCTTTGGGGAACATTTAGGATTGAAACCATGACACTCTTCTAGGCCTAACCCAAACAATTTTATTTTGGCAGTACTTGGGGGTTGAACCCAGGGCCTTGCACATTCTTTGCAAGTGCTGTAACACTGGGTTGTGCCCCAAGCCCATTTTTATTCTTTATCTTGAGACAAGGTCTCGCTAAGTTACGCAGGCTGCCTTGAACCCATGATCCTCCTGCCTCCGCCTTCCTAGTCACTAGGATTACAGGTGTAAACCGCTGATCCTGGCCTTCAAGCAATAATTCTTGATGACATCTTTGCTAAGTCCCTGGGCAGAATTAAGGGTTTCATCTTCTACACACTCCCAACCCATTACTTGTGCTTCTGTCTGTCCCTGTTTCTTTTTGTTTCTGGGGTATTTAGTGCATCATATATAAAAATGTGATTTATTTTTAAGTGCAATCTTCTATCATGTGATTAGCAGATCTCATTTGTTAGTTAGAGGTTTTTTTTAAAAAATTAGATTGTAATTAATATTTGGTGATACTTCTTCCTTAAAATGTTGGGTAGAATTTGCTGTTAAGACCATCTGGACCTAGAGATCTCTGTTTTGGGTTGTTTTTGGTTTTGTTGTTAGGTGTCATTGTGTTGGGTCTGACTCATAGTGACCCTATGTACAATAGAACAAAGCACTACCCAATGCTGTGCCATGTACACAATCTTTTTATGTTTGAGCCATTGCTGCAGCTACAATATTTTTCCTTATTTTGAGTCATGCCACATCAACAAAAGGAGGTGGCAGGGGCTTTACGCCATCCCTGTCATTGAGGTAAACTCTACTTTGAGGAAGCAACACCTGCCATTTCTTGAATGCCTTCCTGCTTGGGGGGCTCATTTTCAGGCACTATGTTTGACAGTGTTTCTCTGCTATTCATAGGGTTTTCAATGGCTAATTTGTTTTGCCAGTGGGCTGCTGGGTCCTTCTCTCTAGTCTGTCTTAGTCTGAAAGCTCTGCTGAAACCTGTCCACTATGGGTGGCCCTGTTGGTATCTGAAATACTGGTGGCATAGCTTTCAGCATCACAGCAACAGGCAAGCCACCATAGCATGACAAGCTCACAGACACGTGGGGAAAATATTTTTAGATTTCTGAAATTAAAATTAAATTAAATTTATGTTATACTTATTAAATTATTTATTTCATCTTAGGTGAATTTTGATTGCTTGTGGTTTTCAAGGAAGTCTCCAAATATAATTAATTCATTTTTCTTTTCAGGTCTATTAGTTTTGTTTCATATATTATGAAGCTCTGTTGTTAGATGCATACAAATATCTTCTTGCATAATGTCCATCTTTACCACTGGTCCTGACTTTTAAAAAACATTTAATTTAAACCTATACAGCCTCAACTTTATGATTATTAGCTTAAGTTAAAGATGGTACTATCAGGGGATTGGTGTATAGCTAAATGGTAGCATATGTGAGACCCTGGGTTCCATCCCAGCACTACAAGGAAAAAGATATAGGACTACTAGAAATCTAAGAAGGTCTTCTCTTCAAATCATGTCTGACTCCTCTCACTTGCTCCCTTCCACACATGGTAATAGCCAATATTTATTGTATATTCATCATGTAAACTAAATGATTCACAGAATAGATTTTATTTGCTCTGTCCTCATGGAAACAGTAGTCATTCCTGTTTTGTGGATGAGGAGCCACAGTTCTGAGAGGATAAACAGTCTCAAGGTTACATAGGTAGCTACCTAGTGCGTGGAAAGGATTGAGAATTAAGGACTACTTTAGAAATTGTCCTCAACCACTGAGCTCTAATTGTTGCTTCCCTTTAGTCAATCACCAATTTCTATCAGTTCTAAATTCCAGATATGTTTCAAGTGATCCTACTCCCCACCTGCATGTTAATACCTGGTCTGAGCTCATAGATGAACAGTAATGTCTTCTAAACTAGTCCCCTGCCTCCACTTGGGCCATGACACAGCCAGTGCAGTAATGCAAATTTGGTTCTGTCACTGAATACCCTATAAGCAGGAACAAGGCTGGTTTGTCAAAAGGGCATGTCTGTGGTTTTGTCATTACCTATTAGATCCTACTTAGTTAAAAATATAGGGACTTATGAGAATAAGCGGTAATTTAATAATTCAACAACTAACCTGACTTCCCATGGCCCTTAGTAAAATGGAGTCCAGTCTCCTTTTTTTCCCTCATGGTACTGAGGGGTTGAACCCAGGGTTTCACACATGCTAGGCCAGTGTTCTACCACTGGACTGCACCCCAAGCCAATTTTAATATTTGGAGACAGAGTCTCACTAAGTTGCTCAGGCTGCCTATGGCCTTGAACTTGTGATCCTCCTGCCTCCAGCCTCTTGAGGCACTGGGATTGTAGGCGTGTGTCACCATGCCTAGATAGTCTCTTTTTTAATTGTCCAAAGTGGTTGTATTTGCAGTCTGGATTGGTGAATGATGTCTTTTATTTCTTTCTTCCATATGTTGGTGTTGTTAGGTGCCATTGAGTCGGTATCTGACTCATAACGACCCTACATACAACAGGGGAAACACTATTGTCAGTGCTTCTCTGTTGTTCATAGGGTTTTCAACGGTGGATTGATTTTTGGGAGTGGGTTGCTGGGTCTGTCTCCCAAGCCTACAGCACCTGGTGTTCCCAGGCAGTCTCCCATCCAAGTACTAACCAGGCCTGACCCTGCTTAGCTTCCGAGATCTGCCGGGATCGGATGCCACAGGGCTACCGCTGCAGGCTTCTTCCATATATCTCTGTTTAATCCCATATCTCTGTTTAATTCCAGCTCTCTGGCCAGGTTTTACACATGCTTAAGAGAACTCACCCATGCTTTCTAAAATTTTCCATTATGAAACAAATCCAGCTTCCCAATCTTAGTTTCGAGGGCCCTCTATAATCCAGTCCCTGCCTACCACCTTGTCCTCTGTGTTCCACAATACTGTTCTAGTTCCTTCAATACATTCTGCCCTTTCAATTCAAGGCTCCCAAGTATGCTGTCCCCTTTGCCTGGCTGATTCTTTCTCCAGTTCTTTGCCTGACTAGTTTCTGTTCATCTTTCAGGCCTCAAGATAAATGTCATAGGTTCAATATTTTGAGGCCATCTTTGATTTCTCTCTTTTCAAAAAAAAAATCTCTCCCATTCACATTCTTGCATCTTCCACATTGCTACTACTATGATCTAGGACCTGATCTTCTCTAGTATTTACTGCAGCCTTGTGTCTGCTCCTCAGCTACTGGTCTATTCCTCTCCAGTTACTTTCTATTCTACTGCCAGACATTTTTGAAAAGCCTAACCATGTAATATTTGCTTTCTCCGATATTTTCCCACTTAATGCAGTACCTAGAATAGGCAAGCCTGCAGCCATAGCCCTGTGGCATCGATCCCATCAGGTCTCGGAAGCTAAGCAGGGTCAGGCCTGGTTAGTACCTGGATGGGAGACCACCTGGGAACACCAGAAGCTGTAGGCTTGGGAGAAGGACCTGGCAACCCCCTCCCAAAAATCAATCTGCCATTGAAAACCCTATGAACAGCAGAGAAGCACTGACAGTAGTGTTTCCCCTGTTGGACAGAGGGTCGCTATGAGTCGGATACCGACTCGACGGCACCTAACAACAACAAAGAATAGGCAAATTCATAGAGACAGAAAGTAGAATGGAGGTTGCAGGGAGCTGGAGGGAGAGGGAATTAGGAAATTAGTGGGTTTTTTGGTACTGGGGGTTGAACCCAGGGCCTCGCACTTGCATGCTTTGCAAGTGCTGTACCACTGAGCTGCACCCCCAGCTCATTTATTTACTTTTTGAGACAGGGTCTCACTAAATTACGCAGACTGCCTCTGGTCTCGAACTTGCCATCCTCCTGCCTCTGCCTCCTGAGTTGCTGGGATTATAGGCATGTGCTACTGCACCCGGCCGGAAGTTAGTGTCTAATGGGTGCAGAATTTCAGGTTGGGAAGAGAAAAATTCTGGAGATGGCCAGAGGCAATGACTGTATAACATTGTGAATGTATTTAATACCACTGCACTCTATGCTTAAAATAGTTAAAGTGATAGATTTTTATGCTCTGTGTATTTTATCATGATAAAAAGTCCTATACATAAATTGATATATAAAAATGCGCAGTTAAACTTAGAGAAGAAGGGACAATATAAAGAGTAGAAAGAAGGGGGGAGGGAACTAGCAAAGGGAAGCAAAGATTGCGGAAGGTGAGATGCGAAGGCGATTCAATGTAAAAGAGTAAAGGTGGAGAGGATAATTTCAGTGTAAGTAATGCAACTTCATGAGTACATGGGAAAAATAGGGGAACATAACCCATATATGTATGTGAGTTTTACTACATATTAGTCAAAAGGTCCCATAAACCTCATAAGTTGATAAAAGTTTACATAAGTTGCATAATGGAAAAAGCAAATGCTGTATTACTCTGTACCCCTCCAACATTTACCAATAAAGGGAAAAATAAATAAACTTTTTAAATGCAGAAAAATGAAAGCATTCTCATTTATTATTGTGCTTTTTCACTTATGACAAAAATGTGCCGTCATGTGTCCCTAACATTCCCACTGTACTCCTCCAGCTCTTCCAGGACAACCAGAAGCTGGTGAGATTTATTGGGGAGGAGGCATTACTAGGAGGCTAACCCTCATCTTCTTTGTCCCTTACATACTTGTTTGTCTGATATACCCTCTACCCTATCTCTGCCTAGAGACAATGTCCTTTGAGAGGGGGGAAGAAATAGAAAAAAATACTTGACAAGGAGTTATTTTCTGGGAGTAAAAGACCATTTTAATGAAAAAAGCTTCCCAGAAGAGCCAGAACAGTCTGAGAGTTTGTGTTCAAGTGCTGTACCAAGCCCTTCTTGGGTGAGAGAGACCCCCATACCTAGAAGGACCCACTCACATAACTCTTCCTCTTCACTCCACCTTAGTGTTGGGAGTGAACGGCGGGTCTCACACATGGTAGGCAAGTGTTCTACCACTCAGCTAA
The DNA here is from genome assembly GCA_007922755.1 of Pedetes capensis. Taxonomy (NCBI): domain Eukaryota; kingdom Metazoa; phylum Chordata; class Mammalia; order Rodentia; family Pedetidae; genus Pedetes; species Pedetes capensis. The sequence goes on along the minus strand of VMDO01010657.1, from coordinate 56,077 downwards.
ATCCCCTGTCCCCAGCTCCTCTCTCCTGAACTCTTCTCTGCTCCTTCAACCACTTTGCCCATTCTTCCTGGGATCCAGACTTGAAATGGTGTCTGCCAACATGATACCATCTCTTAGGACATTCTGGTGTCCCTCATTTGTCTGGATGAAGGCTGGAATTTACTAAAGGAGCCTTTTTGAGAAAGTTAAAGCAGAATACAAAGGAGAAAAAAAGAAACTATGAAAGACTAGAAATGAAAGTTTCAAACCACTTCCTTTCCTTGATACAGCTAAAGTCAAGCCATTGATGAGCTCAATATGATTTGATTTTAATAAGGCTTAGAAAGTCTGTATATTCTGGGGGCCATGGACCCCTTGGGCAGTTTGGTGATGCCAATGGGCCCTTTCTCTGAATAATATGTTTAAATACAAAAATAAAATACACATGTATACAAAGGAAGCCCATTATATTAAAATGCAGTTCTCACAATATTACCCAAAACATGAAAGAAGAATATATGTGTTTCTTGATTTATGCGTTAAGTAACCTGATTTAACAGCAGCTCCAATAACTACTGGAATTTGAAGTAGTCAAGAGCATAAATGAAATTTCAAGGTGCCTGTAACAATTGTAATATGAAACGCAAACCTCTGCGATGTCTGCTAGTGACAAAGTCACAGGTGCTGCTAACATGTCTGGGGTTTATTGCCTGCATTCATCATGGAAGGAAATGCTACATCACAGCTAGAGGTGAATGAAGGTAAAGAGGTATTGTTTTCCATTCAAATTTAAAGTGTCCAGGCTAACCCTGAATTCTGAGTCTACGGTCCTCTGGTTAAGAACCTCTGCTCCAAGGGGTCATATAGCTGTGCATGGATTGGAACTAGCTGTTTCCTACCTGCCCCTCCTTCAGGATAACATCATTTCTACCCACTCAGTTTTCTCACTTGGCCCTCCAACCCAACACTCACACAGTCGTAGCTTCTGGCTTAGAGTAGCGGGGTGTTATCAGACTACTTGTCCAGCATGGGGGACTGCTGTGCCCTGAGTCCACTGAAGAACAACTGGCCCTTTCTCAAAATTCTGTCTAATGAATTACTCAGGGAACCAACAGATTTTCCAGAATTCTCTCACCATAGCCTTATACTAGAAAGCCACCTTACATGTCCCTAGTAATACCAACTCTGAAGGCCACCACCACCTCTGCCCTGTTCTAGGATATGACCCTTTTCAGCTAGTTTATAGGGAACAGTTTCTGAGAAGGCTGGGATAATCCTTAAACCATAACACGCACAGCCTCACTCCTGATCTTTATGCCCATGCCCCATCTTTTCCATGGAGGCTTGGAGGGTACCAATCAGATGATGACATAGGAGCCCTCCTCATCTTTCTTGATCTGTCTCCATGTGTTCTCCAGGCCTGGGGATTTACTCACCTAAAAGTAAGTAGGATGGAATCCACTGCAAGACTGAGAGGGTTCGAAGGCCCTCCTGAAGATCAAGTCGGGAGAAAAAGGCCATGGTCATGGTGCTAGTCTGCTGTGGCAAGAAGCCCAACCAGAAGCTCTAGACTACTTAAGTTGAGTCAATTATAGATGTTCTGCTCTAATCTCCTGTCAATGGGGCTATTTAGCTGCTGAGGTTTTGTCAGGCTTGACCAAACCTTTCCTCCAGTTTTCCCTACTCCCCGCCCCGCTTCAACTTCCTACACACAAATCAGATTGCAGATCAGACCATCTCATCTCTCCAACGTGTATCCTTTCTCCATGAGTCAGCAATGGCCTTGTGAGACTCTAGCTGTGGGGGAGTGGTCTCTGATAAATTAGTGCAGGAGACAAGAATAGCTTAGGCCTCAACGAGGATCTCTGAAAAGCAGCCTAGCACCTGTCCCTGCTTCAGGAAAGGGACTTGGTAGCCACACTTTTTTCTGCCCTAGAGGCGACTCTGTCTCCTCTTGCCTTCTGCTAAGAGCTGCCTCGCCCACTTGGGATGTTTTTCAGAATGAATATCTAGACTTCTCGGATTCCTCTTTGTGCTTCCATTCCCAGGAGCTCTGTACCCTCAGCAAAACGTCACATGGCAGAGCAGGAGAAACTGCACAGAGAACAGAGCTGGCTTTCAGTCCTAGTGCCACCACGCTCCTCCTATAACAATGCCCTTTGGAAACTGCTCCATCTCTCTCACCCTCAGTTTGAGCATTCATTGTTGGAAGGTACCGGAGTGGTTAGGATCATTGAGTTTAAAGTGAGATTGCTGGGGCTCAAATAGCTCTGTCACTTACTAGTTGGTAAGCCTCTTAGCCTCGGGTTTCTCATTTGTAATATGGGGATAGTAAGAGTGCCTACTTCATAGGATTGTCTTGAGGATTAAATGAGTGAATGAATATAAAGTGCTTAGCACAGCATCTCATATGTGGTAAGCAGTACATAAGTGTTTCTTGCCATTATTTATTTCATTCAATTCATGTCATTCAACATCTACTATGTTTCAGGTTAAGAGGCTTGTTTCTGCACACCCATTTTTGCAAAATTAAAGACTAACTGCGGGCCCTAGATCTCTGGATTGTTTTTTTCTGTCACTATCTATTGAGTGCCTACTGTTTGCCAAGCACTGTTGTTATGTGCTGAGGATTCAATGGGAAAGAAGACAGACATGATTCCTGCCTTCAGTGAACTTACATTCTAGTGGAGAAGACAGATAGTAAAACAAAAAAATCACGAAAATGTCTATACACTTGAATTTAGAAAAGGTCAATATTCCCAACATAAGCCCTTGAACACAGAAGGCACTCAAAAAAACCCCACAACAACAACAACAACAATAAAAAAACATGTTGAATGCAACTGAAAAGTTTGCTGGGAAAAATCAAATATAAAAATTATATCAAGTATCCTACAAGTGCAAGGGAACATTGATCCCATGTTAGGGAAATAAGCAGAGTTCTAACTTATCCCTCCCTGTCTGGTTTGATTTCCCTGATTTGACTAATTAATATTTCTCTGCATAGTCAAGCTTAGGGAACCTTTTCTGGTATGCAGGGTGTGCTTTCATTCCCCCATGTACCCTAAAGGACCCCCTGACATGCCAGTCTTTCTCTCTTCCTCCTTTGTCTTTTATATGCCCCTGGGCTAGTTGGGTTCGAAAGCTGCTTCTTGGAGCTGTTTGGCCACACAGACAGGGAGATGTGTTGGAACATGTCATCTTAGAATTTGTAGAGGAGAGCCTGGCACAGTGGTACACACTTCTAATCTCAGAGACTCAGGAGGCTGAGGCAGGAGGATCACAAGTTTGAGGCCAGAGGCAGCCCATGTAACTTAGTGAGACTCTGACTCAACATAAAAAGTGAAAAATGGGCTAGGGGTGCACTCAGTGGTAAAGTACTTGTAAAGTATGTGCAAGGCCCTGGGTTCAAGTACCACAAAACAAAACAAAACAAAACAAAAAAGGAATTTGTAGGGAGAGGCAGAGAGGTGAGAGAGGAAGGCCTGGCTCTTCTGAGGGGAAGCAGGTATGGAGTGGCCTGGAGTGCCTAGGACAGACAAGACTTACAATGTCAAGAGCTCCAAGGATCTTACAGATCAGGTCTCCACTCCCTTCCACTTTCAGATGGGTAAATGGAGGAGACCTAGAAAGGGTTCAAGGAGCCAGAGGCATAGCGGGGCCAGATTGTTTCCCATCTCTATCTCCTTAACATCTGCTTCAGGGCCTGGTACAGAGTACACACTCAAGTAAATGCTACTGGGATCAGTGAAGGTGGCCAGGGTTCCAGAGGACCCAAGAAAGATGGGCGGCAGGCCTTGGCCAAGAACGAGGTTGGCTACCCTTTCCTTTGCAAAATATGCTGGCTGAGCTGGAGCATTCTTGAATCAAAAGGACAAATGTAGCATAAACACCAAGAAACACAGAAAAAAGCAAGAAGAAGAGAAGTAGGCTAACAGAGAAACTCTGAACTCTAGCACTCATAATTTCCCAACTAATCCAACCAACAAAAAAACCAAGCAAGCAACCAACTAACAAAAGCTTGGCTGTCTCAAAGTAAGCAGAAGTGAAGGAGAGGTGGCCAAGCAGCACAAAAGGTCTGCCAATTTCACTTGCAAATGATGCAGGGTAATATGATTTCTGGCCTTAAGAGAGTCAGAGCCCAGTGTGCCAGATAGGTGGGAAAACAGATACCTTCATAAGGTGCCATGGGGTGCACAGAAGAGCAAAGCCCTAGCAGTCAGTGAAGCTCTGTGGAAGATGGGACACGGTGGTTAGGCAAAGAGGACAGAGTGGAAAGGCCTTGGGTGGGCCATGCAAGAAAAATGGCAATAAGGTCACCAAATGGGAAGGAACATGGAGCTGGAATAAGCTGGACCATCATGAAATTTTGATGGAGCAACAGAAAAACAAAAAAGGAGAAAAGTAGAAGGAAAAGAAGATTGAGGGGACCTGGGAGATCAGAAAGGGTGAGGGATTCTAGGGCAACTCTGAGAAAAAAGCAGCCCTGAGGTTCTTCTTCTGGGACTCAAAGCTTCTTCCTCAGCCACCAGAAGGACTCATTGCCAGAAAGCATTCAATAGCTGAGGTTTTTGCCATAATTTGTTTTCTTCTGGTCATCTCCTTTTGTTGCACCTGTATTTAGTTAGGTATTACAATTTTCATTCAGTTAAAAACATTAATGGAGAATCTATTCAATGCCAGGCACTAGGCTAGGTGCTATAGAAAGTACACACAGCTGGGCACAGTGGTTCATGCCTGTAATCCCAGTGACTTGAGAGGCTGGGACAGAAAGATTGTAAGGTTGAGGCCGGAGGCAGCCTGTGCAATTTAGGGAGATCCTGTTTCAAAACAAAAAAATAAAAAAGGGTCTGAGAGTGCAGCTTGGTGGTAGGGCACTTGCCTAGCATGTGAACAGCCCTGGGTTCAATCCATAGTAACACACACACACACACACACACACACACACACACACACACACACACACAGAAAGAAAGTACATACATAATCCCCTCAGCACATTTTCATTAAGGCCCTACATACTACAAGTCTGGTATTGTATTAGGTTTATAATTGTGTGTGTTGGGTCAGGGGGTGAGCAGACAATGAAAAAAGTGCATAAATTATCAGTACAAGGATAGGACTCCCAAAGACTTACAAAGGAGACAGAAGGGACAACTAGTAGCTGTGTGACCATGGAGGAAAACCTTTCCCTCTGTGAGTCTCAGTTTCCTCATCTGGTAAAAGAGACCACTGGGATTTATGAGCTATGAGGATCAGTGACGCATGCAGAGCCCGGAAGCTGTTCAATGGTACAGGTACAGCTGTGGGGAGTGGTATTTGCAATGGGCTCCAACAGGCTGAGAAGTGGGGAACATGCCCTTTCCCCTGGGGATCCAGCAGTCACAGAAGTCCAGAGCTCTGCTGTGACACAGGGAATAGTGTATTTTGAGGGGAGCCTCAGGTTTGTGGAAGGGAGTAGAAGGGAAGTCGGGAAAGTAGGGATGTCTCTTCACCACTGTCTTTATGTGTCTGGAGGCCAGTGGGTCTTGAACCTGGGTGAAAGTGGGCCCAGGAGTGGTGGGTGGAGAAGGGGCTGTAACAGTGGGGGCAGCAGAGATGGTGGCCCTCAAGACTCCCTAGAAGCATGGACCATTTTTCAGAGCAGACAGTACAGTGGCATCCAGTGCCTTCGTTCAGGCTAGTGACCAACCATTTGTCTGGGACTGAGGAGTTGCCAGGAACAAGGAAGCTTCAGGGCTAAAACTGAGATGGTTTTGGCCAAACTGGGATGGTGGACCCCCCTGGTTCATGCTCTTGTCATTGGCTTTAGCAGGGGCCGCCATTGGTTAGAGCTGCCAGAAACTGTTCTCACCATCTCTTGGGTCTGATTCAAACCCTCCAAAGCTCCCATTTTCTTGGGGATCAACACCAAACCCCAGAGCCTGGATCCAGAGCCCTTTTTGTCAGGGCTTCAAATCCCCCCCAAAAAATGGGTTTGGGTGGGGGTTCAATGTATTAAAGTTTAGAGGGTTCCGGTTTGGTTTTGGTTTGGGTTTAAGTCCTATGTGTAGATAGCAGGGTTTCAAACTGAACCGAGCCTGAATCCAAACCGAGAACCTGTTCTGGTTCAAGCATTTAAAATTTTTTTTTCTGAATTTGAACCTGAACCTGAACCCAGTGCAAAATTGGGTATGGGTTCAGTGTTTAATGTTTTGGATTTTTTTGTATCATTAGCTATTTAAAAATTGGAAAAAATTAAAAATTTTAATTCATCTATCTATACATAGGATTAAAATTTTAAACCCAAACCCCAAACTAAACCTGAACCCTCTAAATTTTAACATGCTGAATCTGCCAAAATTGAACTCAAATTTTTGTGGGTTTGAAGGCCTGCTTTTTACACTACTTTCTGCTCTTCTTAAAAGTCTCATTTCCAGCTGGGCATGGTGGCCCATGCTTGTGATCCCAGCACTCAGGAGGCAGAAGCAGGAGAAGGGAGAGTTCAAGATCACCCTGGGCTACATAAGGAGATCCTGTCTCACAAATAAAGTCTCCTTTCCCTTCAATTTCACATCACAACAGCTGTAGTCTCATTACTCAATCAGCCCTAATTTTCTGGGCCTTTTCCCAGACTCTTATCTTTCAACCTGAGTCTTATCCTTCCCTCAAGGTTCAGTGAAAATGTCATCCTCTGAGACTGCTCTGTCCTCTGGGTCCCCAAGGTACATTATACATACTTCAGGAGAGCACATATCATAGAGTTAGGTTGCAAGTGTAGAAGGCATCTCCACAACCTGCTTCTGGTGTGATGCTTGATGGATAGTCAGCCTTCAGTGTATGTATTTTAAATAGCTAGCATAGTCACTTCATTCAGAATTCAAGAGTATTCAGTGAAAAAGCTCCTTCTCACTCCTGGCTTGTGCCATCCCAACAGATACTTTATCTGTCAGCAAGCAACTAAGGTCATTTACTTTGTTAAATGAATAGAGGAACAAGCAGTAAAAACCTGGAATCAAGCCAAATATTCAAACTGTGGGGCTGGTTAAGCAGGCAATTATATGGCAACATTATAAACTAATCCACAGTCATTAAAAGTCACTAAAACTACCATAAGGCAGACTGTAGTATTATATACTAGGTTTTAAAAGCAGAATATAAAGCAGAGCTTCACACTGAATGCAGAAGGTGAAAAAGTGGTCTCCTTAGTGACAGGATGAAATAATCCTCTGTAAGCAAATTGACTGCCACCTTAAGGTGGAGGGATTCAGGTTTTGTTTATGTCAAGTTGTTTGAATATGAAAAGAAAGAGGTTGGATTATTGTGAATCTGCCTGATGAAGAAATATGATTCATGATGGGACCCATTTATCCAGTACTTCATTCAGCAAACATTTGAATGAATGCTTCCTTTGTCAGGAGGCAGATGCCAGGAACAGTGCCAAGCTTTCTCAGGATGGGCACTAAGTAGGGGGTGGGGAGATAAGAAGCCCTGATGGAGAGAGAGGGCTGGGCAGTAGGATGGGCTCTGTCCCTTCATCCTGTCAGGAGAGGCAGTGTAGCAGCTGACAGTAGATAGGGCTAGTGGTGGCCATTGGTAGACATGTGATCAGGGGAGCTGGAACTCACCCAGGGGAAGGTACAGACAAGGAAATGAGGAAGAGACATTAAATAAAGAGATTAGATAAAGCTGGCAAAGAAGTCTTTCTGCAACTCCCTCAATGCCTTGGAGCCAGGGCACCAGGCAACAGATGCTGTATGTGTTACTGAGTGTTGAAAGGTCACAGAGTTCTGGCAGAAACCCTTTCTCCAAGTCCTTGTTCCCTGAGCCCCATGCACTCATGGCCCAGGTCTGGTCCTGGAAGAAGGCCTGATAGATGATGGGGAGGGTGGGTCTTTGACTGGCTTACAAGAAGTGCGGGAGCCCCTCAGTGACAGGCTGCGCTGGAGGGCTTACAAGGTTTCCTTGACAAAAGATCTTCCAGGGCTGGATAAAAAGAGAAGATGGGCTTGGCAGTAGAGGCAGGAATGTTCTGTGGTGGGTTGAGGGATGGGGGCCCTAGAAAAGGTAGGTTTTTTAGGCAAAGATTCCCCTTGAAGGGCACAGGAGACAAAGCCAGTAGAATGGTTATTCAAAACATGGACAGAGAAAGGGGACAGGTTATCCCTAAAATAGTGTTCTGCCAAGGTGTGTTCCCTACCTTCATACATTCAGTGTACTTGCTACTTCCTGGAGACACAGTGTGGCCAAGTAGAAGATTTCAGGCTCACCTGGAATCTAGGCCCATTTGGAGCCAAGTGATCTTTGGGCAGCCACTTCCCTGAGTCTCAGTTTCCTCATCTACAAATTCAAGTCATGATAATATCCACCATGGACAGTTATGAGGGTCAAAAATGTTATATGTAAAGCTCCTAGTATATAGAAGGTGCTCAATACACAGTAGCTATTAGTATTATTGCTGGCACCACATTGGACTAGGCAAGCCTATGATATTGCTCAGTTTTACTCTCTTTGAGGGATTTGTTACTAGTTGGGACAAGAAACTGAAATCTAAGACTGTTAGTTATCCTTCTACATACATTTGTCAAATGTGGTCTGGAAGACACAGTGAAACCTAGTTCTCAGATTCTACGGTATGAATTTGCTCCTTTGCTGGTCGTTTCAGCACACAAAGAAAATCATGGCACAAACCTTTTGGTGGCTAGTGGAGCATAGAAGATAGATTCAGGAATCATTGATGCAACCAGGGTTATAATAATGTTGTGATTCCAGACATCATCTCCTTTCATTTATACATATTTCAGAAGGTATCTCTGAAAGATCAAAATTGTCCTTTAAAAATATAGACACAAGCCGGGCCTGCTGGTGTGTGCCTGTAGTCCCAGCACTCCAGAGGAAAGGTGGAAAGATACTTGAACCCAGGAGTTTGAGACCAGACTAGGCAAGAGTGAGATCTCATCTAAAATAAAAATCACAATTCATCACATACAAAACATTCACAATTCCTTAACATCACAAGATACATAGGTAGTGCTCAAATTTCCCTCTGTCTCTCAATCCGTGGGTTTAAAAGAAAGGATGTATGGAAGAAATAAGATTAGCAATGAGTTGGCAATTGTTGAAGCTGTCTGATAGGTAAGTGAGGATTCATTATATTATTTTCTCATATGCTATTTTTTTCTTTTCTTTGTATTTCCCCCAATACTAGGAGGTTGAACCCAGGGAATTGAGGATGCTAGGCAAGTGCTCTACCACTGAGTTCACTTCCAGCCTCTTTTTCATTTTTTTATTTTGACACAGTGTCATGCTAAATTGCACAAGTTGTCTCTGGCCTGAACTTGCAATCCTCCTGTCTCACCCTCCTGAGTCACTGGGATTACAAGTGTGTGTCACAGTGCCTGGATCATACACTATTGTGTATATATTTGAAATTCTTTCAAATAAAAAGCTGTCTTAAAATTTAAGTTGTCAAACACTGAGTTGAAAACAAAGGATTCCTTCCCCGGTCCCCTAATTTACAAACATCTGGCTATCTTATTCCTCATCCTCCAGTAGTGCTTTATAATGGTTCAAAGTGCTTTCACATATAAGATTTCCAATGGGGTGCATCAGGGAGGGGCTAAGATAGTTACAAGTTGGGACTAGAGACCACGTCTCCTTGTTATAGAACATGAGTGGATTGCACTGGTTGAGTTGTACCTTGGCTCAGTGGGTTGAAAGGAATCTGTGGGGAAATGGTGTGCAGATGTTGGGGAGTACTGTTTTGCAAGTTGACCAGGAGATTGTGGTAACATTGCTGAAGGGTGCCCAATGGAGATGAATGACAATGTGCCTGTTGTGCTCATGAGTCAACTTGAGGTCCATAGGAAATGGAGATCTTCCTGGAGTTCAAGTGATATAGAGAGCTGCTTTTAGTTTCAAAAGATTCCTTCTTTTCAAATTTGTTTGTTTGTTGGATTACAGGTGTGGGCTACAAGCTTCAAGTTGTTTTCAATGACAGAAGTAAAGACTTTGCCCAGGGGTCACTTGGCAAGGGTGGGAGTGGCAGATCCCTGATAATTGAGACTTTAACTCAGAACTCTATTTTTTTTTTAGTTCAAAATAAATCATTCTTTCTTTCCTTCTTTTCTTTTTCTTTTTCTTTTCCCTTCCTTCCTTCCTTCCTTTTTTTCAGTGCTTGGGGGTTGAGGCCTTGCACATATTTTGTAAGTGCCCTATCACTGGGCTGCATCCCAACCCCGTTTTCTATTTTTTATTTTAAGGCAGGGTCTCCCTGAATTACTCAGGCTGCAACTGGCCTTGAATTTGTGATCCTCCCCAGCCTCCTGAGTTACTGGGATTACAGGCATGTGCCACTGCACCTGGCTGAATTTGAAATCATTTATTCAGCCCTCTGCTCTGTCTTTCTCAGAAGGGTGTTGAGAGGAACAAAAGTGGAAAGGATAAGTTAGTGTATAATGGCATGAGAAGAAATAGTGCCTCACACTGGGAGTGGTGGTGCACATACCCATAATCCTAGAAGTCAGGATGCCTAGGCAGGAGGATCATGAGGTCAAGGTTAGCCTGGGCTACATACCAAGAGTCTGTCTCGAAAAACAAAACAAAACACTTGGAATAGGTGAGCATGAGGTATTATTTCTTTTTTGAGACAGGGTCCCATTCTGTAGCCCAGATTGGTCTTCAACTCATGATCCTCCTGCCTCAGCTTCCCAAGTGCTGGGATTATAGTTGTGCACACCACATGGGGCCACCTTTGGATAAACTGATATATTTGCATGCTCTACTTCTAGGCTGTGTGACTGTAGTAAGTCACTGACTTCATCTCTCTGAGTCAGTTTGCTCTTCTGGCAAATGAAGATACCACGTGGGCTAAAAAAATATCGTACATGTTTAAATAAATGTATCACAGCAAAAGACACATTGCCATTAATCTCTCAAAATACACCCCATGGCTTCAAGCACACTTATCCCATCATTCTTACCACTTTCTGAAAAAGATCTAGAAATTCTCTTTTGAGAGTGTCTTTAGTTTCATCTTCCATCATGACAATGTTCCATGTCACACATCCCCTCTGGTACAGCAATTTCTGCCAAAAACATATGGTGTGTCTTCTTCCACCTTATTCACTGATTGTACAACTTCAGCTCTTCCCCAAAGTCAAAATGACCATGAAAGGCAAGCATTTTGAATGGATTCAGGACATCAAGAGAGCCATGGCATCACATGAAGGCAGCCACAATAGAGCAACTAGATACTCACGAAAGAAGACTTCCAGAACTGCTTTGGAAAGTGATGAGTCCAGTGGAATAAGTGTGTTCAAAGCCAGAGGGAGTATTTGGAGGGGGATTGATGGCAATGTCTTTTACTGTAATATATTTTTAAAGAAATTTTATTGGCAATTTTTAATGTACAACATAATAGGTCTCATTATGACATTTCAATACACGTATTTCATTGTATGTTGCTCATGTTCACTTCCTCCTTAACCTCTCATGACCCTTGTAATATCTTTTTTAACTTAAAAATTCATTGTATGTTTTGATCATACCTTGTATATCTTGCCCGACAGGTTGTGAGAATGAAAGCAGCAGCATATGTCTAAGCATAGCAATGCGGGCATACATATACATATGTGTAATAATCAGCACTGAAAGCATTTTGCAAACTATGAAGCAGCATCGTCATCTGTTACAAGCTTCAAGGAGCCTGGCTTCTGGAGTCCACCCAAACCAGCTGGCTCTAGGACCCTGGAAGGTCCGGTTCTGGTGGGAGTAGAGAAGGCGGTGCTTTTTTCATTTCTTGGCAGTGAGGCACCAGGCCCACAGAGCTGGGGGGGAGAATGGAGGAAGATGGGATTGCTCACTACCTCTCTCTGGCTTCAGTTTCATATCCCCCAGCTTTAGGGGCATGGGGGAGCCGGCCTAACCTTTTTTTGGTGAGTCAGCAAAGAAGGAATTTGTAGAGCTCGAATGAAGTATATAAGTGGTGGTTTTAGTTTGGAATTTTAAAACTGCTCCCACTTGGAAGCAGCTTTAAGACGCATAACTAAAAGCACAAGTAATTGGAAAGCACATGGAGAATGGCAGAAGCATAGCATGTTACTAGTGTGAACTTGAGGAAATCACTCAGCTCTGGTCCTATTTTCTCTTCTGTAAAATGGAGATAACACTACCTCTTTCACAGGTCATTGGATAGTTGGGAAAGTACCTGGCACATATCAGCAGCCCTATCTATTTCCTTTCCCTTCTTAGTGAACACATTGCGGTCACTGAGCTAATACTAACAGAAAGCATTTACTCTTTAGTTGCCTTAATTTATAAAATGGTCACCATTATTCATTTAATTCTCACAGATAGCCCCAGGAGAGCTCCTCTACATCCACTGAGGAAAGGACATGCTTGAGTTTTCATTGCCTGAGCTCACACAGCTTGCACTTATTAAAGCCAGGATTCAAACTCTGCCTCTTGGGTCTCAGAATGTGTTGAAGGGGCTTAAAGAAGTGGGACCTTCTGGAAGGCCCAATCGTAAATGGACCCAGACCAAGTGGTCATCCTAGGTTGGCCAGTTTTGAATATGAACTCAGGGTTAGGTTTCAAGGGAAGAAAACAGGCTTGGCTAGAGGGAGCCTGGCAACAATTGGAGGAGAGCTGAAAACATTGTTTCCAACTCTGTAGAGAATTTAACTTGTGCTCTACCAGTTTCAGGAGCTTGTGAGGGCGAGATGAGTCCTTTATTAAGCAGTATACAAATATATTACTGGTAGTCTTGTTGTCACTGCCCACGAAACAACCTCCTCCTCATCACCTGACAGCCCTTCACTTCCCACCATATAAACAAGAGGGAATGGAGTCTCTTGCAAATCCTTTTCCTCAGCTAGACTGCAGAAGCCAGCAGGGCTGAGTCATCTTCCTCTTAAAAGGAAACTTAAGTGTACTGAAGCCACAGAACAAAAGGATGTTTCCTACATAGATCATTTGTTTCAACACACCACCGCTTTTATAGGATATCAACCCACGAGCTGAGGATACTGTCTTCTCTACCCCAGAAGAGTCAATACTTTCAGTGTCATCAGTGCTGTCCCCCTCCTCCACACCAGTTATGAGCAGGATTGTAAGCATCTCACTAAGTAGCCAAACCACCATGGCACACTCCGCAGGCCACCAGCTCTCACTGCACCAGGCATGGCATGGCACAGGCAAGGAGGGCCGAAGTGGTATGAGGTCAGCCAGTGTAAGAGCTAGGCCACAGCCTGAAGCTGCCCTTCCACATAAGGCTTCGGGCAATGTTTCCATGAAATATAAAGGGTGACTCTTGGAGCACCTTCTCTAGAGCTCTTGTTTATCCTGGCAAGGCAAGTAGGGCTAGGTTGGCAGGATTGGGAAACAGACTGTAACCCTTCAGGGTCCCTTCACTACAGCTCTAATTCCTGAAAGCAGGGCTGTGCAGCAGGGAGGCTTGGCTTTTGTGGACCCCGCTTGTAGAGTGTTGGGGTATTTTACAGCATGGAGTGTTGCTCAGATGGCTCAGACCATGACCTGTTGTTAGGGGCCATTGAGTCAGTGTTTGACTCATAGCGACCCTATGTGCAACAGTATTGTTAGTGCTTCTCTGCTATTCATAGGGTTTTCAATGGCAGATTGATTTTGGGGAGTTCGATTGCTGGGTCCTTCTCCCAAGCCTACAGCACCTGGTGTCCCCAGGCAGTCTTCCATCTAAATACTAACCAGGCCTGACCTTGCTTAACTTCCGAGATCTGACGCCACAGTGGTACGGCTGCAGGCCTCCATGATCTGTAGGAAGGAACAAGTGTGGGCAGGGCAGCTCAGATGCTGGGCAACCTCCTGTCGAGAACAAAGGTGGGTGACTGAGATCTTTCTTGACCTTGGAGACACATGGCTGAACTCCCCTGGTGCCCCACACAAAAAAGCAGCTTATACCCACATTTCTGCACAGGCTCACATAATAGAAGGAATTTTATTATTTTTTGAAAGAGAATTCATACAGCCATTGATTATACAGAGCCATTTCTCAGTGCTCTTTTCTGTCCACTTAAGAAATTAGAATACACCATGATGAGAATTAATGATACCAAAACAAGATCACTGGTCATCATCTAGGGTACAAATACACACCTAATTGTTTGACACTTTATTAAACACAAAGCATGATTCAGCCTCTTTGCCTTCATTGCACACAGCTGAAGCAGGAGCCCAGGGAGCGGAAGACAGCATGATTTTCCTCAGCAGGTAAGGTGCACCCCATCACCCTGTCATGTGGAGGGCAGATTAGCCCATATTCTGCCGGTTGCCATAGCCCCTAGGATGGGTGTCCTTCCAGTCATCCCACTCACGCATTCTGTGGAGTGTTTCCTCGTCATCTTCTTCCTCGTTTTCTTCTTCATCTTCCTGTTGCTGAGATGGTCTTTTGAACTCAGCTAAAGAGGAAGAATGAGAAAAGAGGGAGTGAGAAACAGAGAATGTTAATAAGCAATCTCAGGGGCCTCAGCTCTACTCTGAACACAACCACAGACAATGAGAAGAGGACTACAGCGAGCTACTGCCCCAGGCCCCAGCAGAAGTGGGGAGAGTATTTCAATTACTTAGTATGGTACATGCTAAATAATAATAGCATGCAAACATACTCTGAGTGATTTCCACAGAAGCCAAAGACAAAAAATGGTACCTTACAGAATGAATTCTATTTTGGGAAAGAATTCTTGCTAAAGTGGCCAATAATCTCGGTGCCCACAACCGACCACTACCATCAACAATAAAAAAATTCAAGCAATCCAAAACCACTAAAGTAAAAAGTATTTATGATTTTATGATTTGTGCATTGCCTGGGAGGTGGGATAATAGGTGATTTCTCTTCTCCCACCCATTTCCTTTATTATAGTTGTATAATTTTGGTTATATGTGTCAAATTGAAAATCATGGGGCAGTTGAATCCACCCCTAAAAAATACCTGTATAGTTGTTTTGCATGTGCTTAGAGAAGGTTCTGAGGTTCAAATAGTACTTATTATACAGTGCATACTCAAAAGAAATTAGCTGCTCCATGTCTATTTTCCATTATTTTTTTCCTTTTGTGACTTAAAGCAGCATTTTCCTGGCTACCCTGAGTATGATCATGAGAAATATTCTCATTACTATGACAAAGAATAAAGTGTGTGGGGAGCTGATCCCTTCTAACAGCTTAGGAGTCTGGTGTTCTTTTCTTTTTTTAACTCCTTTGTTGTAAAATAAAAGATATCAGAAGCCACACAAATATATAAAGCATATACAACATATTAAAAAGAAGAATTTTTATAAGGAGGTTTTACAGCCTCCACTCAGGACAAGAAAAAGATCTTCTGTAGCCTTCCCAAATCTCTCCATGTGCATCACATAAATCATAAGCCCTGTCCCCTGCAAAAGTAACCACTGTACTGCTTTTCACAGTAGTAACTTCTTAGTTTATTATAGCTTTGTTACGTAAGTGTGTATCCCTAGACATCATAGTTGTTTACTTGTACTGCACTCTTTTTTTTTTTTTTTTTTTAGCAGTACTGGAGGTTTAAACCAGGGCCTCATGCATGCTAGGCAAGTGCTCTACCACTAAGTAGCACTCTTGCCCCCTTTTTTATTTTTTGAGACAGGGTCTCGCTAATTTGCATAGACTGCCTCTGGCCTCAAACTCGCAATCCTCCTGCCTCAGCCTCCTGAGTTGCTAGGATTAAGTGTGCACCACTGCCTGTACTCAATGATTTTTAGTAGAGTTTTGCAACCATCACCACAATCCAATTAAAAACAATTCTATCACCTCCAAAAAGATCCCTGATACCCATTTATAGCTAATTCCCATTCTTTCCCTTCACCCCTGGAATCTTTCTGGCCCAATAAATTTGCCTATTCTGGACATTTCACATAAACAGAATATGGTCATTTTTATCTGACTTCTTGCACTTAGCACAGTCTTTTTGAGGCAAGTCCTATCTATTTAAAAATATTTTGATATCTTTTTAAATTTTCCGGGGCCCCGTGCACACTTTTCTTTTTTTATAAGTTTTCTATTGAAAAAACAGGGCCATTTGACTTGTAGTTTCCCAAAGCCTGGATTTGGCTGACCGCACATTCATGATTCAGTCTGGTATGTTCTGCATTTCCTGCAGATTGGCACTGGGTGCAGAGGCTTGATTTGACTCAGGGATATTTGCTTTTGTTTTTAAGACAGGGTCTTACTATGTAGCTTAGGCTGGCCTTGAAATCATGACCCTCATGCCTCAAGCCTCTCCAATTCTTTTTTTTTTTTTTTTGGTACTTGGGGGTTGAACCCAGTGCCTTGTAAGTACTTTGCAAGTGCTCTACTGCTGGGCTGCACCCCCAATCCTGTTTTTATTTTTTATTTTGAGACAGGGTCTTGCTAAGATACACAGGATGCCTCTGGCCTCAAACCTGAAATCCTCCTCCATCTACCTCTCCAGTCACTGGGATTACAGGTGTGTGCCACCACACTCAGCTAATTTTTTTAATATAAAATTTAATTCTTATTAACTGTACTGTACAAATTGATGAGTTTCACTGTGACCGTGTCATAATGCATAATGCATATATTATACTTATTAATAAGATTCCACCCTCCTCTTTCTTGCCTTCCTTTCTTTCTTCCTTCCCCCTGCCATCTTCCCCTTCCCTAATACTGAGTCAGGTTTGATCTCTTTGAGTATAGGTGGTGCTGAGTTCCTTCATCAGGAGGCACAAAATATGTGTCTCATTTGTTCTAACTGCTATGGCTTGGATCCTAGTGTTCCCCAAAGGCTCATGTGCTAAAAGCTTGGTTGCCAGCCTGTGGTGGTGTTGGGAGGGGGTAGAACCTTTAGGATGTGGAGCCTACTGGGAGGTCTTCAGATCATTGAGGGTGTGCCCTTGAAGGGGATAGTGGCACCCTAGTCCCTTCTCTCTTTGTTTCTTGGCTTTCATGTGGTGAGCAGCTTTGCTCCATCACATGCTCCCCTCTTGATGTTTTGCGTTGCCACAGGCCCAAAGCAACAGGCCAAATTGACCACGGAGTGAAATCTCTGGAACAACTTCCTTTTAAGATGATTTTGTCCCAGTGATGGAAAGCTAACACAGTGATACTAGCAGCTGTTGATGTTCCTGCCTAGATCCATCAATTTACTAGGCATTTCAAAAAGAAAATACTTCTAATTTTAACATTTCTCTATTAACTGGAATATTTTTAGAAAGAGAGGCTTCCCCTTACCTATCATTATTTACCCAGTAGGAAAGGTACTTGATTCATTAATTTACCATTTCTCAAGAAAGCACAGAGGTTCCTTATCATCCTCTGAAGTTGAAAAATTTGTTTTTGTTTTAAAATATGAGAGAAGGGAAGTGGGTGCAGTGGCACACATCTATAATCCCACTGACTCGGGGAGCAAAGGAAGGAGGAACCCAAATTTGAGGTCAGAGGGCAGCCTGCATAACTTAGCAGGACCCTGTCTCAAGATTAAAAAAATAAAGAAGGGGCTGGGAGTGCAGTTCAGTGGTAGAGTACTTTCAAAGTATGCACGAGGCCCTGGTACTGCAAAAATCACCCAAAATATGTATACGTATGTGTGTGTGTGTGTGTGTGTGTGTGTGTGTATAAAATTATGAGCTTGGTATGGTGGTGTATACCTGTAATCTCAGCACTCAGGAGGTAGAGACAGGAGGACCATATGTTTGAGGCCAGCCTGGGCTGCATACATAGGTGAGACCCTTTCTCAAAGATAAGTAAATTAATTAAAAAATAACCTATAGTGATGTACCCATGGATTTAAACATATTTGCTGGGTTTCAACTGCAATGGTTTAAAAAATATTTTAAAACCTTTTTAACATGTCTTTACTTAGTTTCCCCTGTTGTTAACATCTTTCATTACTATGGTTTATGCATCACAACTAGTAAACCGATACTGACACATTATTAACATCTTAAATCCACACTTTCTTCAGATTTCTTTAGGTTTTACCTAGTGTCCTTTTTCAGTCTCACGATCCAATACAGGATATCAAATTATAGTTAGTTGTCTGTTGTCTTAGTCTCCTCTGGGCTATGACTATTTCTCAGACTGTACTTGTTTCTGATGACCTGGATAATTTTAGGACTACTTGTCAGGTATTTTTCAGGATGCCCCTCAATTTGGTTCTACAATCAACACCCACAGAAGCAGCAGTAAAGAAATCAAAACATGCATTGTATTGGGAAAAGCGGTTGCAAAAGATCTCTTTAAAGTATTGAAAAGTAAAGATGGCAGATTGAAGATAAGGTGTGCCTGACTCATGCCATGGTATTTTCAGTCGTATCATACACTTGTGAAAGCTGGACAGTGAATAAGGAGACAGGAAAAGAATGGATGCTTCTGAATTATGGTGCTGGAGATGAATATTGAGTATACCTTGGACTGCCAAAAGAACCGACAGGTCTGTCGCAGGAGAAGTACAAACAGAGTGCTCCTTGGAAGCAAGGATGGCTAGACTGCATCTGACATATTTTGGACATGTTGTCAGAAGGGACCAATCCCTGGAGAAGGACGTCATGTTTGGGAGAGTGGCAAGTCAATGAAAAAAAGGAAAACCCTCAACAAGATGGATTGACACAGTGTCTGCAACAATGGGCTTAAACATAAATAAGATCATGTGCCTGGCACAGTGTCCGGTAGTGTTTCATTCTGTTGTACAAAGGGTCGCTATAGGTTGGACTCAACTACATGGCATCTAACAATAACAACCACCCTCAACTTATTTTTTCTCTCATTATTTGACTATGGCTATGGGCACTGGAGGAGAATACCACTGAGTTGAAGTGCTCCTCTCATCACATCATATCAAGTGTACTCGTTATGCTGTCAACCTCACTTATCACTGATAAGAACCTTGATCATCTGACTGAGATGGTATCTGAAGGGTTCTCACCTGTGAAGTTATTCTTCTTTCCTCCTTCCACACTATAGTCTTTAGAAACAAGTCACTAAATATTGCCCAGACTTAAGCAGTGAGGAGTTATGCTCCACCTCCTTGAAGCAGAAGTATCTACGTAAGTTATGCAGAATTTTCACAGGGGGCATTTGTTTCTTCTCCCTCATTTATTTATTTATTCTATCATTTGGTTTTCTATTATGGATTTATGGGTATATTATTCCTTGTGTTATAAGCTAGTATGGTTATTTTTCTGCTCAAATTCTTTGTTTTGGCCAGTGAGAGTGCTTTCAGTTGGCTGCTGTGTCCCTTTTACACATCATTTTTTAAGTTCTTCTTTATTTTTTGGTACTGGAAGATGCTCCAGGCTCATCCTGGATACTCCCTGCCCCAGCCTTAGAATCAGCCATTTTCCCAAGAAGTCTTGGTTCCTTTATTGGAGAATAGTATTTGAAAACAAAATTTAAAATCATTTTCAAAATTCCAAGGACATTCTTTATAAAACTAGATAATTGGTTTGGAACCACAAGAAAACAAACCAACCCCCAAAACAAAACGAAATCCAAAAGCCAAAGCAATTTTGAGCAAAAAGAACAAAACAAGAAGGCATTATACTATCCGACATCAAATTTTTGATTACTATCAAAACAACATGGTATTGGCATAAAAAAATACATAGACAAAAGTAGTAGAATAGAGACCCTAGAAGTAAACTCACACAGCTACAGCCAACTGATCTTTGGCAAAGGTGATAAGAACATGCACTGTGGGAAAGGACAGCCTTTTCAACCAGTCAAACAGGGAAAATTGAATATCCACATGGAGAAGAATGAAAGTAGACCTCTATCTCTCATCAATTATAAAAACATACTCAAAATATATTAAAGGGTTAAATATAAGACCTGACACTATGAAGTTACTAGAAGAAGAAAACATAGGAGAAACACTTTAAGACATTGGAGTAGGCAAGGACTTTTTGGACATGAGCCTAAAAGTATAAGAAACAAAAGCAAAAGTAGACAAATGGGCTGCGGTTTAGCTCAGTTGACAGAGTGCTGCTCTGCAGTCTCTGAGGCCCCAAGTTCGATCCCCAGCACCACAAAAATGGGAGAAGGACCTGGAAACCCACTCTTAAAATAATTCCAAAACAATCAGCCATTGAAAATCCTATGAATAACAGAGAAGCAAGGACATAGTACCAGGCATGGCACAGTGTTGGGGAGTGTTTCATCCTGTTGTACACAGAGTCACTATGAGTCAGACCCAACTTAACGGCACCTAACAAGGCAAATGGGATTATGTCAAAGTAAAAAGCTTCTGCACAGCAAACGAAACAATCAACAAAATGTAAAGATAACCTACAAAATGGGAAAAATATTTGCAAACTCTGTAGTTGATAAAGGTCAATATTCAGAATATATATGGGACTCTTAAAAACGCAATAGCAAGAAACCAAATAATCCAATTTAAAAATGGGCAGTAGACCTAAATAGATATATAAGATAACATACAAATGTCTTACTATCAAGTATATGAAAAAATGTTCATTCAATATCATTATCAGAGAAATGCAAATCAAAACCAAAATGAGATAACACCTCAATTTAGTTGGAATGCCTATTATCAAAAAGACAAAAGGTAAGTTCTGGCAAGGATGTGGAGGAAAGGGAACCCTTGCACACTGTTGGTGGGAATGTGAGTTAGTATAGCCACTGTGGAAAACAACAAAGAGGTACCTCAAAAGATTAAAAACAGATTTACCGTATGATCCAGCAATCCCAAAGAAAATGAAATCGGCCTGTGGAACAGACATTTCCACTCCAATGTTCACTGCAGCACTATTCACGGTAGCCAAGAAATAGAGATGACTTAAGTGCCCAACAACTGATTAATGGATAAAGAAAATGTACATATACCCAAAAGAATACTATTCAGCAACAAAAAGGATGAGATTCTATCATTTATGACAACATGGATGGAACTGGACAGCATTATGCTAAGTGAAATAAGCCAAGTGTAGAAAGACAAGTACTGCATGCATAATCTCATATGTGGAATCTAAAAATGTTGATCTCATATAAGTTGAGTAGAATAGTGGTTACCAGAGGCTAGGAAGAAGAGGGAGAAGAGGGTTGGGGAAAAGTTGGTTAGTGGGTACTAAGTTACAGTCAGATAGGAGAACCAAGTTTTTATATTCTATTGTACAGGATGTTCACTATAGATAATGTACTGTATATTTCAAAAAAGATAGAAGACGGCTGGGGGTTTAGCTTAGTGTAGGGCACTTGCCTAGCATATGTGATATCCTGAGTTCCACCTGAGCACCACAAAAAAAAGGGAAAGACAAAAAACTAGAATTTTGAATGTTTTCATCATGAAGAAATGAGGTTTGAGGAAAAAGGTATGTTTACCCTAATTTGAACATTGTACAATGTGTACATGTACTAAAATATCACAATAACCCATATTTATAATTTTATGTATCAACTAAAAAATTAAAAATTAAATTAAGAAATCAAGAATTGGGTGTTAAATATACTCACTGTTACTATCAATTAGTTTTTTATGTGTAGTACTGTACAATGAAAACAGAACCTTGTGCATGCTGAGCAGGCGCTCTACCACTAAGCTACATTCTCAATCCCAAATTATCCTTTTGAAGCCAAATCAGCCAATGTTGTTGTTGTTGGTAGGTGCCATCGAGTCAGTATCTGACTCATAGCGATCCTCATAGGGTTTTCAATGGCTGACTGTTTCAGAATTGCCTTGGGAGTGGATTGCCAGGCCCTTCTCCCATTTTTGCGGTGCTGGGAATTGAACTCGGGACCTCAGAGACTGCAGCAGAGTGCTCTACCAACTGAGCTAAATCCCAGCCTAAAACTGGCCAATAGAAACTTCAAATTGTCCTATAGATGTGACCTTAGTAGCACTTGAAATCTTCTTTCCTATCTTTTATGACTAGACGCTCTTAAGTTCATCTCACATTTCCTGCCTCACTCAGACTTGGAACAAGCTATTTCCCTAAGATACTGTGATTTTTTTTAAATGCTAATGGTATTTCAATACCATAACCTAGGTTACTACACATATTCATTGCTACTGGGCTACTCGTTGTTTCTAAGCCTTTTCAGTGGCTAGAGCAAAGGTGTGTGCATTTACTTTTAAATAAAGATTTTTGGCAGTACCGTGGGGTTGAACCCAGGACCTTGCACACGCTAGACTCAACCGCTGAGCTGTACCCTCAGCCCTTTTAATTATTATTTTATTTTGAGACAAGGTCTTGCTAAGTTGTGTAGACTGCTTCTAGCCTCAAACTCACAATCCTTCTACTTTAGCTTCCCAAGGTGCTGGGATTACAGGCATGTGTCAAGCTGCCTGGCTGACTTAAATAAAATTTTTGATGAGTTCGTATTCATGACTACAGGGTTGTTTATTAAATTAAAATTCTTTTTGATTACATTTATATTCGAAAAGCCCTAATTTTCAAAGGCAGAGGACAGAATTAAAATATCTGACAATCACTCATTTGTATCATCTTACAGTCTTGGAATAATTACATTAACATTGTTTCCGATATAATTACTGAGAAGTTAATTTTTTGCATATACTTTCCCTATTTCATTAAAATTATTTGTAATGTATCTACACTATCTAAGCATATAGGCATTACATACTCTCTCCTTTTCAACTGTCACTTAGTCTTAACTCTACAAATAACATTCACAATTGTGGTTGTCTGAATCTCATTCTCCATTCAGTTCCTCAGGAAGAGATCATGGGAATATTTCCTGAGTTCCTGGATTTTTTTTTTTTTTCTTTTTTTGTGGTTCTGGGGGTTGATCCCGGGGCCTCACGCCTGCATGCTTTGTAAGTGCTGGACCACTGAGCTGCACCCCCAGCCCTTTTATTTTTTTTCCTTACTTCCTGAGACAGGGTCTCATTAAATTACATAGACTTCCTCTAGTCTCGAACTTGCAATCCTCCTGGCTCTGCCTCCCAAGCCGCTGGGATTATAGACGTGCGCCACCATGCCCAACTGAGTTCCTGGATGTTGATAAATGTCTTTACCTTTTATACCTGAAAATCAGTTTTTAACCAACGCAATGTTCTTGGCTCACACTTTTCCCCTTTGAGTATCTTAAATATTTGCCCCTCTATTTTCTTGTGGCATAAAGTACAGACATCAAAAAGTTGGAAGACTAAGTTCCTGTCCTTTATAAATAAATCACCTGCTGTTTTTGCCAAGATGTATATGGAATTTTTTTTAAAGTGTAGTAATTTTATTAGAATGTGTCTTGTTGGTCATTTTGGGTACAGATTCTCAGGTACATAGTATGCTTTTTTTCATATCAAATCTTTTTTTTAATTCCAGGAAAGTTTCCTTAATATTAATTTTTGGCATGTTTTCCTTTGGTTTTCTCCTTCAGATAAACCCACTAGACACATTCCAGGTGTTCTTTGCTGTCACTTTATCTCATATCTTGCTTATCTTTTTTCCTTAAATTTCTTTAAATTTATATATAGTACTCAGGGGTTGAACCCAGGGCCTCACACATGCTAGGTAAGTGCTCTACCCATCCCTTTTTTATTTTGAGACAGGGTTTCCTTAAGTTACGCAGGCTGCCTCTGGCCTTGAACTCATGATCCTTCTGCCTTAGTCCCCGAATGCACATAGCTGGGATTACAGGCATGTGTCACAGCACCCAGCTGTTTCCTTAGTTTTTAAACTTTTTCTTTTTATCTTAGCAAGGCATTTTCTATGCTTACTCATTGTTTCCTTGTACTTTAGCCTTTCTTTCTGAAATGATTCTTTTCCAGAAGCTGTCACCGCATTTATTGTCCTGCCACATCCTATGTTATTTTTCAAATATCTTCCAACTTGTTTTAAAACATGTTTCAGATTTGTCCTGATTTTTTGAGCATATCTTTCTGGTGGTGTTTTCAATATTCTCTTTTTTCCTCTTAAATAATTTTGTGTGAGAGTTGACCTTGATAATTTTTTATGACTGAGATATATTTCACATATCATAAAATCCATCCACTTAAAGCATATAGTTCAGTGGGTTTTAGTATATTCAGGATTGTGCAACAATCACCACAATCTGTTGTTCATTTTTATGTGAAATAAGTTTGCCAAACTTTTAGAAAGATAGGTGATTTAGGGGGTGGCTTTTCTAACTTCACAGAGGCTCCAATTTTGCTGTTTTTATATAGGATAAAGAAATATGGCAACTTTAGTTTGACCAGAGTTCCTGGTTCTGGTTCTCTTCCTCACTTTTACCTGGTCTTCACTTTCTTCTCTTTTGTTCCTGTCCTGCTTGATTTTGGTTCTTTCTACTCATAGCAATTTCTCTGCAGGGTGGGACCCTGTCCTAGGAGACCTAGTAGATTAACTTCAAGAGTTTATTAATGTCTACACTGCTCCATTCCTTTCAGACCTTCTAACATGGGTCCTTTATACTTGCTCTCTTACTTTTCATTGGAGGGCATAACTTTTCCAGCTTCCAAGTACTGTTCTTATAAAATGGACTTGCCATGGTTTTTAGTGAATGCACTATTTTGGGATTCTTCTGTTTTCAGGTCTTTCAGTGAGTCAGTAAACCCCTGCTTCTTCCTACACAGATACTAGTATCTTGTTAAAGCTGTGGCTAAAGGTGATTTACACTTAGCCTGTCTTTATTTTGTGGTTCACGGGGATACATTCCCATCTACTTTCATTGTAAATATTATCCATATTTTTTAAGTACTAGGGAGTTAAACCCAGGGCTTTATTCATGCTAGGTGAGTGCTCTACCAAGAAGCTGCACCCTCATTCCCTTTTTTATTTTTATTTTGAGACAGGGTCTTGCTATGTTGTGCGGACTGGCTCTGGCCTCGAATTTGCAATAGTCTTGCCTTAGCCTCCTGAGTCGCTAGAATTACTGGCTGGCGTCTGACACCTGGCAACTTAAAAAATATTTTTATTGAAGTAAAAACACATGTAGAAAAGTACACAAATATAAATGTAGGTCAATGAATTCTCACATACTGAACACATCCATGTAATCAGTACCCAGATTAAGATACAAAGCACTACAAACTCCTAAGAAGCCCCTTGGGTCTAATACCATTCAAGACCCTCCACTAAGGGCAAACACTATACCGGCTTTTTAACTAGCACATTACAAGTTTCATTTGTTTTCGAACTTTATGATGAATGGAATCATAACAGTATACAGTCTTTTGTGTCTGGCTTCTTCATAATTAGGTTTGTGAGACTTGACTGCATTTGGCACTTATAGCTTAAGAATTATAGTTACTTTAACCCTTATTGCTACACAGTAGCCCATTATATGAACATACCAAAACTTATTTACACTTCTATTTATGGGCACTTCAGTAGTTTCCACTGTGGCTGTTACAAACAATGATGCTATGGTCAAACTTGGGCAGGTATTTTGCGGGTATATACTGCGAAATGAAACTGTCAGGTCATGGAGGAACACATATGTACAATTTTTGTGGATCGTTACCACCATATCACCCCTAGATTCCCTAACTTTCTTGTTTCCTTTATTTACTTTATGTATACTTTATTTTCTTTTCTTCCAGCTTCTGGAGGTAGAATCTTAGGTAGTTGATTTTATCTTCTTTTTTTTTTCTAAAGTAAGTGTTGAATGTTACACATATTTCCCTATCAGCACTGCTTTAGCTATATTGCACACATACTGATACTCTTTCATTGTCACTCAGTTCAAAGCATTTTAAAATTTTCCCTGTGATTTCTTCTTTGACTCATGGATTATTCAGAAGTGTACTGTTTTACTTTCAAATGTTTGGGCATTTTCTAGGTATGTTAACTTAATTCCACTGTGGTCTAAGAACATATTTAGTGTGATTTCGATTTCTGCACCTTAACTAAGACTTATTTAATGGTCCATTTTATGGTCTACCTTTTGTGAGTTATCATGTACATTTGAAATGAAGGTATATTTTGCAGTTAGTGGATATAATTATTCAATAGTTATCAAATAGTTTAAGTTGCCTGATAGTGTTGATCTGATTTTCTGTATCTTTACTGATGTATAGTAATTCTATCAATTACTCAAAGCACAGTATTAAAATTTACAATTGTGTTAGTTAGCTTCACATTGCTGTGACAAAATACCCGAGAAAAATCAACTTAGAGGAAAGGTTTATTTTGGTCCATGGTTGCTTGGCCCTATTCACTTTGGGCTTTGAACATCATGGCAAGGAGCATATGCTGGAGCAAAGCTGCTCACCTCATGGCAGCTGGGGAGCAGAGACAGAGAGTATGAGAGAGGAAGGGGCTGGGGACAAGATATATCCCCTAAGGGCTCACTCCCTTCAACTAGGTCCCACCTTGCATGTTTCTATCTCATCCCAACAGCCTATCAAATTATGCACCCATCAATAATCTATTGATGAAGTGAGAGCCCTCATGATCTAGTCACTTTCCAAAAGCCTCACCTTTGAAAATTGCTGCACTAGGTACCATGCCTTCAATACATGGGATCCAAAGTATAACACCAACTATGATTATGGATTTGTCTACTTCACCATTTAATTGTCAATTTTTTTCAAATTCTTTCATGTAATTTGAAACTTATTAGGCACTTACATATTTATAAATGGTTTTCCTGATCAAGTGCCTGTTTTACTATGAAATGTTCTTTTGAATCTACCTTTTGTCTGAAGTCTACTTTATCTAGCATTACTATAGCTACTGGAACTTTCTGATGCTTACCTTTAGCATGGTATATCTTTTTAGATCTTATTCACTTTTGCCCCATCTGTGTCTTTGTATTTAAAAATATATCTCTTCCTCAATAGTATACAGTTGAGCCTGATAATTAACACCTGATTTCTAATCTGAAGGTTTATTCCATTTATAGTTAAGGTATTCTGGATCTGACCATTCTAATAGATGAGTAGTGGTATTTCACTTTTTAAATTTGCATTATCCTGATGACATAGCATGTAGCAGAATCTCTTCATATGCTTATTTGTCATCTGCATATCTTCTTTGGTGAGGTATCTGTTAAGGTCTTTGGTCCACTTTTTAATCCACATGTTCATTTTCTTATTAATGAGTTTTAAGGGTTCTTTGCATATTTTGGATTATATAGTCTCATATCAGATATGTCTTTAGCAAATGTTTTTCTCTCAGTCTGCGGCTTGTCTTATTATTCTGATGCATTCTTTTTAAATTGGTCATGCCAGGAACTACAATATTCATCTTTAACTTCATAGTCTCCTTGGAGTTAATACTATACCATGTAGTAGGTAGCCTCAAAGAAGGTACCCAATAATCCAGCCTCGTAGTATTCATACTTTTCTGTAGTCTCTTTCTGCACCATATCAGGGTTGATCGATGTGACCAAAAGAATATGGAAGAAGTCATAATATATGACTTTCAACATTAAGTTATAAAAGATTCTGAGGCTTTTGATCTTTGCTCTTCTCCCAGACCATTTGTTCTGGGGAAAAGAAGCTGTTTTGCTGTGGGCAACTCCATGGAGAGACCCACATAGAGAGGCTATATCAATGAGCTTGGCAGCAGATCCTCCAACCCTACCTAGTCCAGATTTCAGAAGACTGTAGCTCTACCTGATATTAACCTTATGAGAGACTCTGAACTAGAACCACTCAATTAGGTCATTCCTGGACTTTTCACCCTTCTACACTATGTGAGCACTGAGTGTGGTGGCCCATGCTTGCAATTCCAGCACTCAGGAGGCAGAGGTAGGAGGATCATGAGCTCAAGGCCAGCCTGAACTATATAGTGAGACCCTATCTCAAAAAACCAAGGGTTGTGGATGTAACTCAGTGGTAGAATGCTTTCCTAGAATGTGTGAAGGTCTGGGTTAGCTCCCCAGCCCTGCAAGAAAACAACAGAAACAAATGAACAAAAAGAAACTGACAAAAGAATCTATGTTATGATGCAGTATTTATTATTTTAGGTGGCTAAGTTTTAGAGTATTTTGTTACACAGCAACAGTTACTATGTACCATTTCATTTAAAATAGGAAAATCTCAATTTACTGTCTGTCCTTTTGCAGTAGTTGTCATAATGTAATACATCTGTTACATTATAAACCCCACAAGACAATAATTTTTGTTTGAGAGAAGTCATATATGGTTTCAAAAGAATTAGGTGTATAGGAAGAGACAGTTCTTTGTACTTATCACATAATTATCATTTCTGTTGCTCTTCACTCCTACTTGAATACCCAAGTTTCTATCTGGTACCATTCCCTTTAGCTTGAAGAATTTTTTAAAGCATTTCTCTAATGCCAGTTTTTTGGTGAAAAATTCTTTCAGCTTTAACTTATCTAAAAATGTCTTAATTTCACCATGGTTTTTATTTTCACTAGATATAAAATGATGGGTTGGCAGTTTTCCACCTCCCAACAATTTAAAGATGCCGCGCTGTGTCTGGCTCCCACTGTTTCTAACAAGACGTCAATAATTCATATCATTGTTCTGCAGAGTATGTGTAATTTGTCTCTCTCAAATTTTTCTTTCTTCTGTTTTCAATAGTTTGACCACAACATGCCCATGTGTGGTTTTCTTTGCATCTAATATGCTTGGGCCTGCTAAGATTTCTGAATCTGTAAATATGTATTTCACAGATTTGGGGAAGTTTTCAGCCACAATTTATTTCTTCAAATATTTTTTTCTGGCTCCTTCTCCCTCTTTTTCTTCTCCTACTGTTATTCCAATTACATGTATATTAGACTTTTTTATATTGTTTTACAGGTCACTGAGGTACTGTTTATTTTTTCCTGTCTTTCTTCAGAGTAGGTGATTTTTATTGCTCTTCAAGTTTATCAACACTTCCTTCTGTCATTATGAATCTTCTATTAAGCTCATTCAGTGATTTTTAAATTTCAGATGTTTGTATTTTTCAGTTCCAGAAGTTTTTTTGTGCATAGTTTCTATTTCTTTCCTAAGATTTCTTATCTTTCATCATAAACATATTTTCTTTTGCTCTTATACACAGAAATTATAACTGTTTTAAAGTCCTTGTCTGCGAATTCCAATATCCTGGGGTTTGGATCCTTTGACTACCTTTCCTTTTGAATATGAGTCACATTTTCCTCGCTCCTTCTCCACATTTAGTAGTTTAAGATTGAATCCTGGACATTATGAGAGTATACAGATAATCCCTAACTTATGATGGTTTGACTTACAATGTTTTGGCTGTACAAAGGCATAAAAGTGATATGTACTTAGTATAAACTATGTTTTGAATTTTAAATTTCAATGATTTCCCAGGTTAGCAATATATATTATGATTCTCTCGAGGTTGGAAATGACAATGAACCACAGCAACTAGTCAGGCACACAATCATGAGAGTAAACACTCCATACTCTACAGTGTGCTGTACTGCTAAGCTATGACATTTGGTAGGTTAGGTGTATGAAATGCACTCTCAACTTGAAGACATTTTCAATTTACGATGGGTTTATCAGGACATAATGGGAGAAGGACGTGGCAATCCACTCTTGAGGCAACCCCGAGACAATCAGCCAGTGAAAATCCTATGAGGGTTGCTATGAGTTGTACATGACTCAATGGCACCTAACAACAACATCAGAACATAAATAATCCTGTTCAACATTGAGAAGCATCGGTATTACAAAGGTTCTAAATTCTTTCATTCCCCTAAAGGCCATTAAATTCTCTACAGCCAAAATACCAAATTCTATCTCTCTTGGGAGGTAGGGAAACAGTTGTATTTTCCATTCAGTTATTTTAGCCTGCAGCCATAGCACTGTGGCATCCAAACCCATCAGATCTTGGACGCTAAGCAGGGTCAGGCCTGGTTAGTACTTGGATGGGAGACCACCTGGGAACACCAGATACTGTAGGCTTTGGAAAAGGACTTGGCAACCCACTTCCAAAAATCAATCCACCATTGAAAACCCCAGAAGAGCAGAGAAGCACTGACAATAGTGTTTCGTCTGTCATACGTAGGGTCTCTGTGAGTTGGACACTGACTGGACGGCACCTAGCAACAACAACAAGGTGCTTGGACTGTATTTAATACATGCAGAGATTAAGAGTTAGCCAGAGAACTGCAGCTCCTTGTCTGTGGTTCTCTCCTTTCTGGGATACCTTCCCATACTTTTCAGTTACCATGGTTACCATGATCACAATTCTCTCATTCCTCAACCAGTAAGACTACAAGTTTCTACTCAAGTTTTACCTATTCATATCACAGAAAATGCAGCCTGCCTATAGGTGAAAAATTTATTGAAAAAAAACCCAAACAAACAGGATACCCTTTCAAATGGCCACCCTTTTTTGTGCTATTGGAAACAGCCCTGGAACTGGGAATTTGAAGGCCCGAATTTATAATCCTAGCCTGGCCACCTACTAACTATGGTATGATAAGTAAGTTCTCAGGGACCATGTCCTTGCCTTAAAATTGAGATAAGAATATCTGCTTCATGGGGTTGTTAAGAGGGTCAAATGAGGCTCAGAGGTGCTAGAAGATGTCTCATCCACTAAGTAGCAGGAAGTAGATCAGTCATCCCAAGCCTGTCCATGCTTTTTCTGCTACACTACATTGCTTTCACCTTTCTGATGGTTACCCTCTCCATCTTTCCCTTCAAAAGACACTTCTGAGTACCTATGATCCAATTACCAAGTCAAATACCAAGAATACAATAAGTCAAGTCCCGGCTCCCAAGGAATTCCCAAGTACTATTCCCTTGTAAGTGTTAAAATATTTTGTTCAGTTAATTGTTATTTGTATGAGGGGTTGGCCTGATACAATCTGCTCTGCCATTACCAAAAGTGGAACTGCTATATCTGCCTGCTGTTTTTATGCCATATTTGGAAGCATTCAAAAACTATGTTGCTATTGTCCCCATCCTCCCAGAATCATCTGCTATTTATTTTTATGATAAAGATGACACAGCCTAGAATCTTTTTCCCTAGAGTGTTTCTATTACTGAGAATCTTCACCCAGACTACTTCTGTTCCTAAAGGGCAACAATACTTAGTCCGAATTTAATTGTGATGAAGGAAGGAACCCATAGTATAACTATTTTCTTCCCACCCCTTCATACCTGATGTCGGTTTGGCTATTCCCTGATCTGGTAATGCTCCATATTTGCGATGTTGCTCATACCAGTCACTCACCGTCATAGTTGCCAGACTTGGATAACCAGCTCCAAATACTCTGTAAAAACCACATTGCATTTAGAAAACTAAACAATAGCAACATTAAAAAATCTCTTCACTTTAATGACAAGGCCTGTGTGTCTGTATCAGCCTCATTTCCCTACCCAGCTATGCTCTGATGAGGTACACAAACTCCTATGAAGATACATAAAAAGAGGCATCAGAAAGGGGCATTAAAGTCAAAAGCTTTGACAAGGAGATAAATGACCCAGAATCATCTCTCATTAAGCGATCACAAAGCCCAGTGCTCCACAGAACAGTGATGAACACCGTGGATTTATAGGTGGTAGCTCTGAAAGGCACGGAGGAGACTCCCCTGCCATCCTATGGAATAGCATCAACAACTTAGAATTAAACCAGAGACAGATAGGCAAATATGTCTGAGAACTGCAGGTATAGGTTGGAGGAGTGGCTATAATGGAAAAAAAAATAAAGTATACAATTCTCTGTTAGAGTTTCTTTTTCCTTCCTCTTTTGTTTCCTTATTTTTAAGCTTGATGTGAAGGAAATATTTGACGACAGACACGGAGAAGTATCAGGAGAGCTAACATCCATTTGATAATAGCCTCCATAGGTGAAGACATGACTTTTCAAAAACACCCATTCTCTGGATTATTTGTGCATTGCCATGGAACCATAAAAGCAGGGACTGCAGAAGCAAAACACTTTCTAGTACTACCTACTTGGCCTGGGCTTTGTTCCGAGTGAGCACGAAGGGTTTCATTGGAGGCCTCTCCTGAAGAGATGAGTGAGAAGTTGATGCCTAAGAAGAAAATTAATTTCAGAGGTGTGATTGCCATTTTACCCACCCTACCATGCAGGCTCTCAAGTCTTCTGGTGCTGGAAAAGTTCTGGATTCAAAATGCACTCCCTTTCTATTTATCAATCTTTAAGATATAGTTCTCTTGAGGGTCTTGAGTACCTTGCTAAAAAGAGAGAAAGTAAGTTTTCTTAGGAGTCCTTTTTTACAACAAGAATAAAATTGCTTGGCTTTAAAACAGCCCCTCCAAAAGAGGAGATTCTAAAGCCCATTTCCATGTTCCATTTAAATACCTTGAGTGGAATCTGAAGTCCTTTTCCTCAGCCTGGCCTTCAGTGGAAAAGGGGAATTACTAAGACCCTTCTAAAACCCTTCCCAATATAATTATGCTATTCATTGTCAAGAACTCCTAGGGCATTTCAGAAAGATATTACTTAAAAAGGGGAAAGATGGGCTAACAGTGTTCATACAAAGGCGTAAGAAAATGTTTCAAGGAAGTGTGGCTTTCTCAGGGCATGCTGGAAAAAAGTACGGTTTTTAAAAAAGTGCTCACTTGCTTCTAGCTTCATCACTTCCAGAGCCCATCCCAATAATACATGAGAGATTATGATGATGATGATTATTATTTATTATTATTTTTTTTTTGTGGTACTGGGGGTTGAACTCACGCCTGCATGCTTTGCAAGTGCTGGACCACTGAGCGGCACCCCCAGCCCATTTTTTTACTTTTTTTTTGAAACAGGGTCTCACTAAGTTACGCAGACCGAGTCTGGTCTCGAACTTGCAATCCTTCTGTCTCTGCCTCCCAAGCCACTGGGATTACAGACGTGCGCCACTGCGCCCGGCAAGAGATTATTTTTTTTTTAAAATGTACCAAAGAAGAGGACAGGGCAGGACTAGGAAGAGGCTAGCCTCAAAATTCTGGAAAAACCATTCATCTAGATATCCTCAAGGGGCCTTATGGCCTTAGAAAACTAACTGTTCATTCTTTGATCCTTTAACACAAAGAACTAGGCTGATGTTATCCTCAGGCAAAAGCTCCTGGGCTAATTGGTATAAATCAAATTAGAAAGGTTTTCTGAGGACTTAAGTGCCTATGGCCAGCTGATAAATTCTACTCATGTTGTATCCTGTACCAAAGAGCAAGTGGCAGCAGATCCTATTCTTTTGAAGTAGCTCCAAAATAGGGTTGTGAACTTCAAAGACATCCGAAGAGCTGTGTTACACTAGGATCTCTTTTCCAGTATTCTGGGCCTTCTGTGCATAAAGATGTCCCTGCTGTGGTGTCACCTATTTGGGTGATCTAAAGGTGTAAGAGTGCATCATTATGTAATGCTAAGTTCTAGTTCTTCTCCCAACCAAAAACATATTCCCTGGGCTTTTGTTTCATCTTCTTTGCTTTACTCTTCTCTCTCTTCTCCAGCTCTGCTTTTCTTGCCCATTTCTATCCTACTCTTCTTCCTCTTTAGTATAGTCAAGTAGATTTTTAAAAGGCCCCTCTTCCTCTCTATGCCTTCCTTCAACATCTGCAACTCCCCATGGCCAGGATCAATTTTTATTTCAGGGAAGTTTCTACCCTCCGTGACATGTTACAAAATTATAACTAACTAGAAGTGTGTTACAAAGTAGAAAGCACTGGAGAATGCTGCCACAAGCTAAAGAGAAATCTGCTTTAGAGAACCATCAGCTTTTCTCCATTCATCCTAATAAGAACAATGATTTTACAAAGACTTACAAGGATTTTAATTTGGTTACTCTCATGCAGAATATTCAAATCTCTGATGGCAGGTTTTTGAGCTATGTGGACAGTGACAGGCTTACCTCTTTTGAAGTGTCTTTTTCTCTCAGGATCTTTATTTCCTGGTCAATGCTCTCAACCTCTTCTAAGCTGATACCAATCCACCTCCGAAGGTGAAGGAGGTAATATTCCCGAACACGCTCATCATCTGCTTGACCACTTTCCACAGCAGATTTCAGTGCAGACAACCTATGTTCCACCTCCTTCTTCCGCTTGTATCTGTTCCACAGAAAAGCATTACCCATGAACTTAAAAATAAAGAGGTATCTCTTCAAAAGAAGGCCACAGTAAGATTTTACCTT
Organism: Pedetes capensis; assembly: GCA_007922755.1. Classification (NCBI taxonomy): domain Eukaryota; kingdom Metazoa; phylum Chordata; class Mammalia; order Rodentia; family Pedetidae; genus Pedetes; species Pedetes capensis. Next base: position 22,123 of record VMDO01010657.1, on the reverse strand, counting down.
TCCAAAAGTCCATGTAGTAAGTATGCCAATTTCCACCTTGGCAGGGCTATAACCTAGAGCTTGCCACCAGGAAGTTCCTTTAGACTACAAAGCAAGGAAGGGCCCAACAGGGGCTGAGTAGTAACATTCTGAAGCTGGAAAAATATAGATGCAACCTCTGATCACAGCAAGTCTTGCCATCATCTTTAGAGATGAGTACCCTAGTCATTTGATTACATTAATCCTTACTTGGTTGGGTGCTTAGAATCACACAGTGCTTCCCACAAGGCTTCCATTGAGAGTTACACCTTCAAAGAATCATAGAATCTTAGGGATCATTTATCTGCCATTAATACAGGAATTCCTTGTGAAACAGCCTAAAAATGGTCATCTCTTTTCTTCCAAGCAAAATGTTCCCAGCTCTTCTGACTCATCCTTATCTAATTTTAAGACTCATAACCACCTTGGCTGCCTTTTCAGGATGCATTCTAATACGTCATTTATCATTCATCTGACAAGTATCTCCAGAGTACCTACTGTGTGGCAGGCACTGTTAAGGCTGGAGACAGCAGTTTATAAAACAAAGTCACTGCTTTCATGAAGCTTTCACTCTAGTGGAAGACAGACAAGAAGAAACAGATATTGAATTAGATGGTGATAAGTGCTACAAAGCAGTAAAAAACAAGGTCAAGTGGATAGAGTGATGGTGCAAGAGTAGGAGTGGTATTACATACAAGGTGGTCAGAGGAGACCTCTCTGAAGAGGTGACATCTAAGCAAAGGTTTCAAGAAAAAAAGGAAGACGTACTGGTATCTGGAAGTGTTCCAAGAGGGAAAGTGTCTGGCCTGACATTTTGAGGAAATAACAAAGCAGCCATTGTGGCTGGAATGAAGAGGAATGATAGAAAATGAGGTCAGAAAGATAGCCAGGGCCATAATGTGTAGAATCTTGTAGGCTCTGACCCAAAATACAAAATAGCATGCTATTTTGAGTGAGATGAGAAAGCCACTGGAGGCTTTTGAATAGAATATATGATATGAATAGAACAGTGACATGAAGACTTTTAAAAAAACAAAACCAACAACAACAACAAAAAACATAGGCCAGTCTGGCTATAGTGTGGAACAAGAGCTGAGAGACAAGGGTAGAAGAAAGAAAAGCTAGTAAGAAGATACTGCCACAATCTAGGTGAGATATAGTAACTTGAAATAGGGAGGTAATGATGGAGGTGGTGAGATGTAGATGTATTTAAAACACAAAACAGGCTGGATTTGCTCATGTATTAGATGTGAGGTCTTGAGGCAAAGAGAGGAGTCAAGGAAAAACCACTGCAATTTCCAAGAGACGTATCTGAAAGTATCTGTGCCTGGGACCCCACTCTAGACCAGAATCAGAAGCTCCTACAGGTGTCCTCCTAAATCAGAGGGTCTTAGCCTGAAGTACATAGAGTGAGTTCAGGGTAAGGGGGTTGGTTCTTGAATTCCCAGGAATTTTATCCAGCAACTCTACATGTATCCACCTTATCTCCTTTTTCTTTCTTTAGTTTTTCTTCCTCTCCCTATTTTGTAGGAGAAGAGGTTTTATCAAATTATCAAAGGGGTCCATGCCCCAAGAAAAGTCAAGAGTCATGGCTCTGGAAACACTATTATAAAACAGTTTTAGGCTCTTCTGCTCCTTTTACCCACTGAGTATTGCACATGTCTCTGAATAAGGTTCTTTTGCTTCTTTTCTCATTCTCCTTGTGCATATGGACCCATGTGCTCTTTGCTCTCTTCCTTCCTACTTCCTTGCTTCTATGACTTGGCTCTTTTTCATCTTTTAGACTTTTGGCTCCTCAACACCTATTCATTTAGGCCAGTATTTTTTTTTTTTTTTTTTTGTGGCACTGGGGGTTGAACCCAGGTCCTTGGGCTTGCATGCTTTGAAAGGGCTGGACTACTGAGCTGCACCCTCAGCCCATTTTTTATTTATTTTTTTGCTTTTTGAGACAGGGTCTTGCTAAATTATGCAGCCTGCCTCTGGTCTTGAACTTGGGATCCTCCTGCCTCTGCCTCCCGAGTCGCTGGGATTGCTGGCATGCACCACTGTGCCTGGCTTAGGCCAGCATTTTAAAAACCTTTTTGTTTTGGCAAAAGAACCTTTCTTCAAATGAGAGCTTAAATGAACCCCAATAAGTAATAAACAGATAAAATATACCTTAGTGAAATCAGGGGAGCACTACCAACATTACCCACTGTGGTGGAATCTAAGGGTTCTAAGGAACAGACTGAAAACCACTGTCCTACATGTCATCAATCGTCTAGATTCCCTGTAGTAGACGACTACATGGAAATGTTCCCTATCATCCCAGAATCCTCTGCCCCTGTAATTGTTCTGAGTCTGGGCATTCCCTTGTTTTGTTTCTAAATGGCTGAAGAGAGCTACAGAATTATAAATTTGTATCAAATGGGTCAATTACAAATGCCTACTATCAAACTTGGGGCTGGGATTTAGCTCAGTTGGTAGAGCGCTGCGCTGCAGTCTCTGAGGTCCTGAGTTCAATTCCCAGCACCACAAAAATGGGAGCAGGGCCTGGCAATCCACTCCCAAGGCAGTTCCGAAAGAGTCAGCCATTGAAAACCCTATGAGGGTCGCTATGAATTGGATAGCGACTCGATGGCACCTAACAACAACAACAACAACTATCAAACTTAGCTGTCCTTTTTGGTCAATCATTTGTGGAGACTCCATGCCAGTATGCTACTTGCCAGGTGGCCAGCCAAGGTAGCATTCATTTCACCTTAAGATCTTTGTGGTTGTCTTTAAGGAGCTTGCTTACCATTCAACATTTCCTATCAGTCTAGTCCCACCCATTGTTTCCAGGCCTCACTCTGACAATCACCTTCCCTGTCACTAGCTGCTTTAAGTTTTCACTCTACTGTTGTCTTTTACTTATCTTAGCAACACCTTCTCTGTACACATTTTCTACGCTTTCAAATGATCACTCTTTTCTATGCTATAGAGGGGATAGCACTAGCACTGGGAACCCAAAGACCTGACTTTGAATTCTAGCCTGACTACTTACTAGCTATGTAACTTTGGGCAAGTCAATTCTCAGAGCCCATTTTGGTATCTGTATAATGGCATCTATTTCATGGGGTTGTTAAAGAGGATAAAGTGGGAAAATGCCTTGAGCCAGCCCTATGGTGAATGCCTGTAATCCCATTGACTTGGAAGCAGAGGCAGGAGGATTGTAGATTTAAGGCTAGAGGCAGCCTGCACAATTTGTCTCAAAATGAAAAAATAAAAAAGGGGCTGGGGTGCAGCTTAGTGGTAGAGAACTTGCCTAGCATGCATGATTCCCTGGATTCAACTCCCCAATACCACAAAAAGAAACAAGAAAAAAAGAAAATACTTTTTAAGTAGCAATACAAATATTTAGCTGATGAGGAAATGGATGCTAGGAGGGGCTAGATAATACCCCATCTGTTAAGTGGTAGAAAGTGGTCACCCCAGGTCTGTCTGATTCCAAAGAATCTTTTTCTGCTATACTATATTGCTTCCATTTTTTCTGATTACCACTCTATCTGTCTCTCTCAAAGATACCTGCAAGTTCTTACTATGATCCAATTACTTTGTTGGGCACCAAGGGATACAATAACACAATTAGGATATTAAGATACCATTAGTCAAGGTCTCCAACTCTGAAAAATTCCAAGTGTAGATACTGAGAAACATGCTGTGCAAAGTGACATGAACTAAGTGCTACAGAATTGAGAGGATAGGCAGAAAGGAGGATAGACAGGAAAGAGGATACAACATCTGCTCTCTTCCCCAGGCTTCTTTAAATCCTTCTGTTTTGTACTTCGTTGAGTCTCTTACCTGATTCTCTTTCCTTTTGCTTCTTTTCCCCTTAACTTGCCTCAAGTTTAATCATTAGCTTTTTTTCTTGCTACATGGTTTCCTTAGCAAATTCATCCATACTCACCAAAGTAGAAGGATCCTAATTTTTTTTGCATCATCCATAAAAGGCTCATAAGCTTTAGCTGCACATTTCCATCTGTCTAGGGAAACAGCTGTCCAGTTGTCACTTTAGAACCTAAAACTGTAAATCTCAAGCTAGACTCTTTACTTACCCAGCTTCCACCTCTTCACTTCTGTCAAAAGAATGGAGGTGCTGTTAATCAAACAAACTCACACTCCTCAAAGATGGGAATTAGAAAATAAAGGTCAAAAAATAAGTTTGAGAGAGAGAAGACATACCATTGTATGTTTTACTTAGGATGGTCTCAGTCTCCAAAGTCGTGGGTGGGAGATTTACAGAAAGTAAATAAGGGTTTTGTGTTTTGTTGTTTTTTGTTTCTTTTGTACCGATGGGGATGAAACCCAGGAACTCATGCATGCTAGCTAGGTACTCTACCAGTGAGCTATACCCCAGCCCCAAATAATTTGTTTTCTAATCATATAAATGCCTCTTACAAAAGTAGGATCTCTGATTCCTGTAACTTCATTTTTGCCACTTCATTACAGTTGCAGTACTGTAACTTGTCTTTCTGCTTCTCTTTGCTGACATTAGTCTATATACATCACTTCCTTATGTAGACTCCTAACTACACTACTTTTAGCTTCTGCCCAATCAGACTGTTATCCATTCTCAGGATATACTTTAATCTACCTGCTTTGGGGCTTTTATTCATGTTGTCTCTCCTGCTTGTCAACAGTAAATATTGCTCGAGCATCTTCTACATACCAGGCCCTGTGCTAGGCACACCACAGTGAACAAGACAGAGATAGCTTCTGCCCTCCTGGCATATACATTCTGGACAAAACCCAGAAATACAAACACATGGAATAACTGCATGACATATACACTATAAAGGAAACAAATGTGAGGAAAAGAGAGAATGACACATGTTAACTACTTAAGGAGATTGGCCTAGAAAAGCTTCTCCAAAAACTAACACTTAAGCTGAGACCTAAAAGATACAGAATTAGCCACGTGAAACACATTCCACACAAAGAGAATAGCACATACAAAGATTTTATAGAAGCTGGGTACAGTGATGCACACCTGTAATCTCAGTGACTCAGGAGGCAGAGGCAGGAGGATCGCAAGTTCAAGACCAGAGGCAGTCTACATAATTTAGCAAAACCCTGTCTCAAAAAGTAAAAAAAAAAGGGGTTAGAGGTGCAGCTCAGTGGTCCAGCACTTCGAAAGCATGCAAGCATGAGGCCCTGGGTTCAACCTTCAGTACCCCCACAAAAAAAAGATTCTATAGAAGGAAGGAGTTGGGTCTATTCAAAGAAATGATAGGTGGCCACTAAGACTAGAGTCTAATGAACAGGGGAGAATTATACATGATGAGATTGGAGAGACAGGTACCAGATCACACAGATAAATCTTTCCTTGTAGTTAGTAGTCTGGCTATCTCACGTGAGAGGTGCTGGTGGCCTTGTCTAAGGTATGCTAGTGGAAATGGAAAGCAGTGGGATAGAAGATATCTTCTGTACCTGGAACTGACAGGCCTTGCTGATGGACTGCATGAGGAAATTCAGAAAAAGGGATTTGAAGCTAACTCGTAGGTTTCTTGCTTATTTATCTGGGTGTATGGCAGTGTACTTCCTGAAATGGTAAAAACTCAGGAATGAGGGCACACTTGGGGGTCAAAAGCCAAGGGTTTGGGCTGGGAATGTAGCTTAGTAGTAGAGCACTTGCCAAGTATACGTGAAGCCCTGGCTTCTATCATCAGCAGTGTGGGAAAAAAAGAAGCCAAGGGTTCAATTTTATGGCATGTCTAGTTTGAGACATCTGTGAAATATCCACAAAAGGTGTTAGAAGTATGGATTGGAAGGTCAGGAGGGGTCTAGGCTACTGATGTAAATGTAGGAGCCACTAGCATAAAGATAGTGTTGCATGTTATCTGTCCTACACTTCTAAAAAATGTTCAGAGATCAAGCTTGCAGGCCAAAGTACAAACTGAAACAAAGAGATACCCTGTTTTCTTTGCCCAGTTGGATTTTCTAAGTGTTACTGTCCAAGACTAGTATAATGGAACATACTCTGAAACTGTTATTGTGGAAAGCAATATTGTTGCTATGTATGAAGAGCCTTAAAATAGTCAAACCTTTTGGATCAGTCACTGATCTTTCTATATGAAGGAAACAGTGCAGCAGTTAAAGATATTTGTTCAAAGCATTTCTAAGAATTGGAAAAAAAAAAAAAAAAAAGACCCCAGCCTAAATATATAACAATAACAGATTAGTTTGAATGATTATAGTACAGCTATAGAATGGAATATTACACAGCCATTAAATAGCATAGTTTCAAAAGACAGGGAAATACAATATGTTAGGTTAACAAAAACAGGCTAAAAAGCTATATTTACAGTATCATACCAAATTTATTAGCTAAAATAACTATATATTTGAAAGAAAATACAACAGAGTTAAAAATGATATCTAGGAATGCTAGGATTAAGGCTTATTTTTGATTTTTAAAATATTCTCATTTTTGCAAACTTTCTACAATGAGCATTACTGCTTTTACATTCAGGAAAACCCATAATTTTTAACGATCCTTTAAAACTCATCTCACATGCCATTTACATTCTAAAATCTTTTTTCATTCTTCCAGTTAGATGTGACCACCTCATCTTTTTCCACAATACTGTATCTGTATGAAATTTATAATTTTTTGGTATAATTATTTGAATACAAGATTCTGTTTAAATTGCCTGTTACATACCAATGGGTTGCCCTCAATTTCTTATAAAAGAGTGGATGCTGAATTCCACTTTGTATCAGTATATCCCATATCCACACTTTATTTTTCATAGGCCTCACCACCTGAACTAACATTATTGTTTACTAGCTTCATGTATGTCTCTGCCAGCATAAAAGCTTCATGGTGGCATTGACTTTGGTTGGTTCTCTAACATCTAGAACAGTTCCTGGTACACAGGAAGGGCACAATAAATATCTGCTGAATAAATCAACCAATTTTCAGCTCTTTAGACCAAGCTTCAGCTCTGAGCTTCATGCTACCAGATCTCTCTACTTGGATGTCTTTTGTTATTGTTGTTAGGTGCCATTGAGTCATGTCCGACTCATAGCAACCCTATAGGGTTCTCAATGGCTGATTGTTTCGGGATTGCCTCGGGAGTGGATTGCCCCATCCTTCTCCCATTTTTGTGATGCTGGAAATCGAACTTGGGACCTCAAGAGACTGCAGACCGGTGCTCTACCAACTGAGCTAAATCCCAGCCCTGGATGTCTTTTAGGGCCTTTTTTCTTTTTTGCAGCGCTGGGGCTCAAAATCAGGTCCTTGCACATGCTAGGCAAGTACTTTATCACTGAGCTACATCCCCAGCCCATAATATGAAATATGTTTGGTCTTTCTATTAGTATTATTATTTTTTTTTTTGCAGTGCTTGGGATAAAACCCAGGGACTCATGCATGCTAGGCAAGCACTCTACCACTGAACCACATCCGCAGCCCTTTCTCAAGGCCCCTTAAACTCAACAAGTCTCAATACTAAATTTGTATTTTCCCCTATCCCCTTTTCTGCTGTTCCTCCTCAATTCCCCATCAAAATGAGTTCCACAGCCATCCACCTAAAGCAGAAACATAGAAGCCAGGTGCAGTGGTGCACGCTTGTATTCCGAGCGATTTGGGAGGCTGAGGCAGGTTCGAGGCTAGAGGCAGCCTGCAAAACTAGACCCTGCCTCAAAATAAAAAAGAGGCTGAGGGTGCAGCTCACTGGTAAAGAACCTGCCTAGCATGTGTAAGGATCTAGGCTCAACCCCCTAGTACTGAAAAAATAAAAAATAAAAAAATCACAGAAGATACATAGGCATCTTCCTTGTTGCTTCCTTCTATTCCAATTCCCACAACCAATCACCAAGTTTTGTGCAGATTCAACCCTACTAAATATGTAGTAAATATATCCCCTCTCTCTCTCTCTCTCTCTCTCTCTCTCTCTCTGCCACTGCCCTAATGTCATCACTTCTGTGACCTAACTGGGCCTAGTGTGCTAGGTGAAATGCAAATATGACTATGCTACTTTGAAGAGAAACAAAATTTTTCAGTGGACCCTATTTGTCAACCAAAGTAAGCTCTTTAGCATGGCCTCCCTAAAAAGTGCCTGCAGCCATACCACTGTGGTGACCAATCCTATCAGATCTTAGAAGCTAAGCAGGATCGAGCCTGGTTAGTACTTGGATGGGAAACTGCTTGGGAACACCACGTGCTGTAGGCTTGGGAGAAGGACCTGGAAACCCATTCCCCAAAACAATCAGCCACTGAAAACCCTATGTACAGCAGAGAAGCACTAGCAGTAGTGTTTCACCTGTTGTATGCAGGGTTGCTATGAGTTGGACACTGACTTGATGGCACCAAACAACCACTACCACAACCTAAAAAGCACCTAACATTTATAAATTACTTACTATGCACCAGATACTATGCTGCTCTATGTATTTTATCTCATTTATGCTTAATCCTATGACATAGGTATAACTGTTATTTGATTTCACATGGGAGGAAATTTGAGGCTCAGGTTAAACATCTTATTCAAATTCAGTGGTATATAACCAATGCTGGGACTCATCCCAGAGCTCTGAATCCCACAATCTATACTCATCCACAAATATATAACTATAGTTGACTGAATGCTTACTGTGTCAGACACTGTGCTGAGTGAAGTGCTTTATGTGTACTTCTCTTTCAGTCCTCATAAAATATCTATGAGGAAGGACCTACTATTATTTCAGTTTTACAACTGGGAAAATAAAGTAACTTACCCAAAAATCACAGAGTAATTAAACCATGGAACTAGGATTCAAAGTTCTTAGCAACAAGGTTGCTTCTTCATCTTTCTCACATCTCAAGCTCACCTTGATCTGGACCCCACAACATTCTTCAGCATCATTCCTTCCCCCTCTCCACCACTCACTTTGTGTGTTCTAGCATCACTTAAATGCTCATGAGTGCTGCCCTGCCCACATCTTCAGGACTGTTTCTTAAACCCATTAACACACAGCGTCCTGTTTATAAGACAGTAACTTACTATAAGGAAATGTTCATGATACTGTAGTTTCTGTTAGACTAAGTATAAAAGCAAGCAGCTGGCAAGAGATAAAGTTGAGATATAGTGTGATAGCATGAGCATGAATCTGATATAAATTCTGAGAAATAATAATCAGTAAATTTTTTACTGTCTCATAAACAGGACACTGTGCATTACCAGGTTAATGCCTCTGTGGCTTTACTAATGCTATTACCTCTGCTGGCTAATGCCCTCCTTTCCTATTCCTCTGGATAATACTGCTATTTGTCCTTAAACAACTAAGCATAAGGATCACCTTTCCAGGGAGGCTTCTATCTCTTTCTCCCTGTTTGGTTAGGCGCCCCTTCCATCTGCTAATAGTACTTCTATGACATCACTTTTGAGGGTGGGCAGTACTGGGGGCTTTAGCCTGGCACAAGCTAGCCTGGCACATGCTAGGTGAGTGCTATACAACCGAGCCGCACTCCCAGTCCCTTTAAAAAATGTTTCAATTTTTTTTTTCAAATTTTGAGATGAGGTCTTGCTAAGTTGTGCAGGCTGCCTCTGGCCTTGAACTCATGATCCTCCTGCCTCAGCCTTCTGAGTCACCCGGATTACAAGCTAGCACTACAGCTTCTTATGACACCACTTTATATTCATATTTTGTTTCTATACCCATCTTCCTCATCAGAGCATATGCTCTTCCAAGGCAAAGACCACCCATAATCATACAAGCACTTATACAGTTTGTATACCCCGTGTCTAGCGTAGTTCCTAGACACTGTGAGCACCCATTGAACCTTTTTTTACACTAAGAGTAGGCAACTTTCTCAAGGTCACATGATGAAGTTGTACCACAACAATGATCAGTTCAGGATATTACACAGTTGAGCCAGTATTCCATTAGAGATACTTCAGAGATATTTACCCTACACAAACACTGTTGTGCTATGATGTAGAAAAGTTTGGGACACACTTTGCTAAATGACATTGCTGCTGCTGACAACCATTAGGTAGGAGGGAGTCTGAAGGTTAGGTACAATGACCCCAGCAAAGGGAGAGGCTGCTGGAAAAAACTCAGGAAAGTTTTCTCTCTCAAGGGCCTATGCTCAAATAGAACCATGAGAGTGATATACACCATTTTGTCCTACACATACACACACAAACACATGCACCCCCCAATAGCACTGCAGCCCTCAAATTACAGCTATTGACCCACCTCTCTATTTTAGCCTGTCTTTGAGATGCCATAGCAACGAGGTTGGGATAGGCCATGGAGGAACTAGCAGTGTTATTTTCAGCTGAGTTGTTCTTGGTTTGGGGCAGCTGAAACTCTGCCACATGATAGTAATGGCACTGAGTTAAGTAGCTTATATAGTGTTCTCGAGCCTGCTGCAAATGATCTAGACGCTTGCTGGGGTTGACTTGTTTCATGGTGAAGGCTCCTTGAAAGGCTGGAACCATCAGGTACTTCAGGTCGGTGGAAGCAATCTCTTCCAAATCTTCATTTCGGCTGGAAAGAGCAAAGAGGAGGCTATGAAGCCTGGCTGAGCACTCAAGCTGTGGCCCTTGCTTCCGAGGGAAGAGGAGGGCTGCGAGGCAGTGGTGCCAAGGCAAGAGCGGCCAGTTTCAATGAAAGTGGCTGAGCGCTTTTTTAGCGCTCACATTCAATACCGTTGCAGTCAGCCGATACTAAGGACCGAGTTTTGGGATATCAACCATCTTGGAAGAGAGGGGGACAATGTAAATAATGTACACAAGATCTCAGCAGGAAGTAAGAACCAAATGGTCTTAAAGATCCTTTCCTCCCAGGCGCAATGGCTCCACCCTTGGTAACCATTATTACCTTCGTTCTTAGCCGTTATTACCCTCTCCCCCATACCTGAATAAATCGAGCTGCGATAACATTTCGGCAGCCTTCTCAAGGAGGCTCAGTCCCTTCAGCACCTTATTCTGGATTATCCGGGAACCGCTGGGTTCAGTCGCTAGTTCCACTTCCTCCAGAAGCTGCTTGCTGGTTTCGAAGAGCTCGGGAAGCCGCGGCAGCAGTAACTCGCCCTCAGATGCTGCCATCTTGGGGAGGGAGGTACCCCGAATACCTCACTTCCAGGGTCAAAGGCAAACTTGGTAAGGGAGAACTCCGCGAGCCCACGACAGCGGAAACGGCCCCGCATTGGTCAGTGGCTTAATTGTTACCAACGCGTCAAAAAGGACTTCTGGGAGCAGTAGTCTACCGGCCCTGGCAACCGTATCCATAGACTCATTTTACCTGGCAGCCAGTTACAGGTCGTAGGTATCAGTGAGAAACAAACACTCAAGCGAAACCCTAGTCGCTATTTTACGGTCGGCTCCGGGTAGACGACCCTAGGCTAGGAAGTTCCATGTGCTCGGAGACCCAGGGGCGGTGAGGCTGAATTAAGAGCGCAAGCGAACGCGTGAGAGCGGGCGCTGGCGCGCTTCACGGACTGGTCAGACGTGGGTCTTACCAAATCGGGAGTAGGTCCCCACATTGAGGAGTCCCAGGCGCCAGAGGCTCCAGCTGCCGCGCCGCGCCGCGCCACTCTCGCAGTTCGCAGGTCTGGTTACACGAGCACGTAGGGCAAGTGGCGCCCCCCTCTGGCTTCCGTTACACACCAGACGGAGCTCCCAACCAATCCTCCTCTGCCTTGTTCTCCTTCACAACACCCCGTCCTCCCCACACACTCCTACGCCCCTTGGGCCGGCATCCTGGGAAGCCTCTCTCCTTAATTCATACAATTTGGTAACATGCAGTTCCGATCTCTCCACAGCCGGCTTCCTTTCCTGCCACCTAGTTCCCAGGTCAAATGTGACTTCCTCTGTGCAACCATCTTTGACTCCCCGCCACCCCCAGACCCCCATGGCCCTCAGCCGGCCGAGTCTGGGATTCTTCTGTGCATCCCTATCATAGCACCTACGACACTGTATAATAGCTAATGATTTACACATCAACTGCCCTGACCAGAATGAATCTGATTCATCTTTACACCCCTCTGGCTAGTCTAAGTACTTATTAAGTGCTCAGTGTCATATGAATCGAAAAATAAATGGTCCGTTTGGAAAGCAGCCCAATCATGCAGAACCGCGCTGTTTGCTAGGTGGCTTCCCAGCACTTTTTTAACAACACGCCACCGCCACCGAGCACTTGAATATGGCTCTTTCAAATTAAGATGTGCTGTAGCAGGGCTTCATGCTGAAACCGGACCCCGAACGCGTTCCGGTTCAAGCATTTAAATTTTTTGTTTTGTTTTGTTTTTTTCTGAACGCAAACCTGAACCCGGAGGTTTGAATCCTATAGTAGATAGCAAAGCTTCAAACCGAACCCGGATCTTCAACTTGTTGTGGTTCAACTCAGTTCAGGTTCAGAAAAATGTTTTTAAATGCTTGAACCGGATCAGGTTTAAGGTTCAGGTTTGGGTTCGGTTTGAAGCTCTGGCTCTAAGTAAACCACATGCTAGATTTTGGTTACAAAATAAGAATGTAAAATACCTCAATACTTCGTTTGACTACATGTTGAAATGATAATCTTTTACATATTGGGTTAAACATATTCTTAAAATTAAATTCCCTTGTTTCTTCCTTTAAAAAAATATGTGCCTGTTGCCGGGCGCGGTGGCGCATGCCTGTAATCCCAGCAGCTCGGGAGGCGGAGGCAGGAGGATCTCAAGTTCGAGACCAGAGGCAGTCTGTGTAATTTAGCGAGACTCTGTTTCAAAAAGTAAAAAAATGGGGGTGCAACTCAGTGGTCCAGCACTTGCAAAGCATGCAAGCGCAAGGCCCTGGGTTCAAACCCCAGTGCCAAAAAAAAAAAAAAAAAAAAGTGCCTATAGAAAATATAAAGTTACATTGTGGCTCACATATTTCTACTGGGCAACACTGATGTAAAATATAATTCCAGGACTTTGAAAGACAAGGTCATCACTGTTTTGAGCAAATAGACATAAATATGTACTGATTACCTTTGGACACTCCCTGAATTGTCCTAGGTTTAAGACATACTGCTCACCCCCAGAAGATAAGCTTTTCAAATTAAGCATGGTTGAGAAAGAATAAAAAATACACGTAAGAACAACTAGAGGGCAATATAAGACAGTGTTGTATTGCACTGGCTGTTGGAAAACCAAGGAATGACAAGTCATTTCATGCTAGCAGTAGTCCAGAAGGCTTCCTGGAGATAGCATGCATTCATAGAATTTTAAAACTGGAAGGAAACCTCAAAAATCAGGGGAAAAAACTGTAACTGGAAATAAGTGACTTGCTAGTGACAAAACTAGTGTTCAGTTGTTTTGCTCACTCCATCAACTTTCAGTTGGGTAGGTTTTAGAAAGATGGAGAAAGCCTTTCACATGGGACAGAATGAATCCCCAAAGCTACAATAGTGGTTTGCTAGAAGGGAGACTGGGGCCTAAGAGAAGGTTGGAAAGGCTCCTGAGGTGATGCTAATAAACCCCCTCTGCCAACCCCTGCTTTACAACCTGAGGCAGAAGTAAGGCTCTAGAAAATTACTTATTTGGGTTTCTGGCACCTTTAGTCACTCCAGTAAACTGAACTTTCAGAGTTAGCTTTGGCCAGGCATACACAGAAGAAAGATAGTATATGTGGAGGAGACTTGGAAACTCAGTAATTGTGAGACTAAAGATAATTTGTTCCTTTGTAATTGCTTGGATTAAGACATGTCTTTACTGTTGCCTAAGAGAGAACAAAAATGCAAAATTTGAATTTGGTCCTGAACTTTGTAAGCCATTTTCTATGGATTTAAAAATGACATTCTTTGTAGGAGTTGCTAATTACTTTCAGAGTGTCCAGTATATATTAGAACTGTCATTTTAAGTGTTGTGCTTCATCTTATTTTGAGATGGTAACCAAGATTAAAAAGAAGTTAGAACAAAAGGAATAATAAAATGAGTTGTTTGTTGTGTTTCTATGCACAAAACAATTTATCACATTAAATTCTTGTGTATGAGAAATTTAAAAAGTCCTAGTTTATGAAAAGTAGAATGGCCCTTGGAAATCTGAAAGTATAAATGATACTTAAACTCTTTGTAGTAGCATAAGTCTTTTGAAAGCAAAAGCCCTGTGACATCCGACCCAGTCAGATCTAGGAAGCTAAGCAGTGTCGGGCCTGGTTAGTACTTGGATGGGAGACCGCCTGGGAACACCAGGTGCTGTAGGCTTGGGAGACGGACCCAGCAACCCACTCCCAAAAATCAATCCGCCATTAAAAATCCTATGAACAGCAGAGAAACACTGACAATAGTGTTTCCCCTGTTGTACGTAGGGTCACTATGAGTCGGAAACCGACTTGATGGCACCTAACAACAACAGCATAGTTTCTGAAAGGACTGATATGTTTGAAGAGGACATGCAGACACCTGCCAACTCAGCTTCTGGCCCATATTTTACCCAACTTGCTCAGTGGCACCCCAGGCACCTTTGAGGGACTTGAGGCTAAGTTAGCACAGCCACATCACTTTGCATATGAGGAAACTGAGGCCCTGAGAAGTTAGGTGACTTGCTCAAGGTCACACGGCCAAGATTAACTGGGCAACAGTATATAGATTGAGTTGGAATGGAGAGAAACTAGAGTCTAGGGGAATAGTAGAAAGTATTTAAGTAATCTGTGGATGACTATAGAAATGAAATGACCTTTCCAGTATTTCCAATGTGATTGCCTGACAGAGATGATGGATAGCCATTTGTCATGTTAAATCCTAACATAGATTTGTTCTCTTGGATAGCAAATTGTGTGATTCATGAGAAAAATGTTATAAAGTAGACATTTTCTTGCCTGTCTGAATCAATGTGTTTGGCAGTTTAGACCTCTTTGGCCTGCTTTAGAGGGTCCACTGCTGTTTTGTCTTAGGTGGGTAGTATTCTACTGATATTTTTCCTTGTAATGCCAGCAATAGCACTGGATGAAGTTGAATTGTGTGCAGTGCAATGCCAAGAGCAAGCTGTAACTTGCCAAAATTATTTATTACTACTTAGCGTTCAAAGTCTCTTCAAAAAGTATTTTTAAGGTTTGAATCTCTGACTAGTGGCAAGAAGTTCATGAAAGAAAAAACAACAATACAGTGAAAATTGCATTAAGTGAAATATTTCAGTTCCTACTTCTATATCCAACTATGACAAATGTGATTTGGCACTCCAAAATCACCTGGGGACCCAGGTTTGGGTCCTACCTCTGCTACTATATAGCTGTATTACCTTGGAGATGTCCCTTCCTTCCCTATTTCTACATTTTTGTGTGCTACCTGAATGCTATGCATAGGAAATTTGAAAGCAACACAAAGGATCTGATGCCTTAAGGGGCCTAGGAAGAGACTTAAACAAATAATCAAATATTAATTTGGCCCTAAAGGGGTATTTCATTAAAAGTTAAACTCCCTAACATTACTTAAAAGATCCTTTCTGATCTGCCTGTCCACATACATTTCATTTTGGTTCCTTCATGGATTCTAAGCTTTACCTTTAGCAAACTCTCCCAGTTCTCCAAACCTATCATATTCTCTTAGGCCTTCAAGCATTTATGTGGAGTGTGCCTCTGCCCAGGATGTCCTCTTTCTTCTCTACCAGGCAAATTTCTCAAAGTTACTTTCTCTAGGAAGCATTTCTTGATCTTTCTTCTGAGGATGAGGCTCCCACATTTTAGCTCTTACAGCATTTTATTCATCTCCCTATAATGGTATTGTATTGTGGTTATCTTTATCCACATCTGTCTCTCACTAGACCTAGAACTCCTTAAGGCCAGGGAGAGTGTCTTCATCTTAATTTACCCCAGATCAGTAACATCTGTCAGATAGAGACCCAATGCTGAATGAATGACTTTGAATAATGATAATAGCCATACCACCTAACCATCCCTGAGTGTTCATTTCCTGCCAGATGACTATGCTAAGTAGTTCATATACATTGTCTTAATCCTCACAAGTGCCATAAGAAATGGGCACTACTATACTCCTGTTTTATAGACAAAGAAATTGTGGCTCAGAGAAGTTAATGTAACTGGCCCAATACTGTTACCTTCAGCTGGGATTTGAACCCAACCCTGTTGGGCTTGATCTAATTCCAGAGCCCATGCTCTTAACTACCATATTCTGCTATAGAAGTGGTGGATAATTACAGACCTAGTGAAGGACAAAGGAAGACATGAACATTACTAGGTATATGGGAAGTAAAAGGAAGTAAGACTGAATCAGAATGCTCGCCCACATTATGGCGGGTGTCTAGTCAGAAGAGTACAGGCTTGATGTGCTAGAAGCAGTAGGGAGGCATTTGGCTCAATTAAATATTTACTGAGGACCTTTTATGTGCCAAGTACTGTGTAAGCTACTGGGATAGAAATATGTGTGGTCCCTGCTCCTGAAGCTGTAATAGGTAGGTGAGGAAGAGAGACAAACAAGTGATTTCAATGTAAAGTGGTCAAAGCTGTTATAATAATACCCAGAGTTTATGACGGAAACACCCAGGAGAGCCTGAGTCAAAGGGTTCAGAGAGGGATTCTCACAGGAGATAATGCCTAAACTGAGTCTTGAAGGGCAATAGCATATTCAGAGAACTTGGAACAATTCAATACTATTGGAACTTACAGATGGAGGCAGGAAAAAGTAGGTGGCTAATTCATTTGCCATGCATTTATTGAATGTGTGCTGTGTTCAGAACTCTGTTCTAGGCCTGGAGAAAAAAATATCTGCCCTCATGGACAGTGAAAGGCAAGCAGGAGCTGCTGTACACCTCCTACGTATAGAGCAACTTCCAGAGAGTTTAGATAAATATTCCAGCTGTTCCCCACAACAGTTGCAAAGTAATCTACAGTAGATACATTGGTTCAGTCTTTCTCCAAGAGTGGAGGCAGAGAAGATATGAATTTATGTGGCTTAAGAGAACCCCTAGCAGCCCTCTAGCATCAGAGATAGAAAGCTTTACTGCCAGCTGCTCCCCGGGTGACTGCACCCCTTCCCCATCTGTTGCCATGGAGATAAGTGGCTTCATTTCTTTAATTACCCTTCCCCTGCCTTTATATGAGCCTCATAGAGCCCCCTCCCCATCTCCATGGAAATAGCTCCATGCTCCCCAACCTTCCTTCCAAGTCATATCCCTGCTCCTCAGACTGTCACCATAGAAACTGAATGCCCCTCTCCCCCAGTCATCTCCATGGTGACCATCTCAGCCTTACACCCAGGATATCACTAGGCTCAATCTTCTCTACTAGAGGTCCAGAACTCAGGGAGGGCAGGAAGGTAAGGGCAGCTCTGTGCAGTGGCTGCAGTTTACTTGTGTGTTTCTCACAGCTGTGAAAGCACAGCATAGCAGCTGCTCTCTAAACAAAAGGGGTAAGGAAACTATGATTATGTACCAAGTACTGGGCTAGGTACCTTATGTACTAGAACTCACACCTGGCCATTTCATAGAATTTAAAAGGAAGAGAGGTCTACAGAGGTGATGGTACTTGGCCTTAATCCTCCCTCCCCTTTCACCATCACAGAAACTGAGAACCAAGTGCATTTCATTTCCACCATTTTCCTTTGCCATATGTGACATTGGACAAGCAGCCTCTTATCTCTGAACCTCATTTTCCTCATCTGTAAAATAATAATGTTAGACCAAGAGTCATCGTGAATATCCTCTTATTAAAGTCAGATCATAAGTAGCTATGATTGAGGAACTGATTTTTCAGGTATAAATTCTAGTAAAACTATTAATGTTCTTTTGTTTGTTTTTCGAACAGAGATAGTGGAGTTCTCCACATATTTTTGGTCTAACATCCTAAGTTTATTGTTTAGAATATCTTATGCTTTGTTTCTGTTTTAAACTTCTATTTTGAAACAATTCACAGGAAGTTACAGAAAGGTTCTGTGCACTTTTCATCCTCCTTCTGCCTACAGTGGTATTTTGCATAACTATAGTGCAATATCAAAATCAGTCAACTGACATTGATACAATCCACAGAGTTTATGCAGATTTTACCATCTTTCTATGAACTCGTGTGTGTGTGCAATTTTATCACATGTGGAGATTCATATATCTACAATCCCAGTCAAGATACAGAATCATTCAATCATCAAAAACATTCCTCATTTTGCCCTTTTATAATCACACTCACCAACCTCCTTCCTCTCATCCCTAATCCCTAGCAAGCAAAATTCTGTTCTTCATCTCTCTAATTTTGCTATTTCAGGAATATTATATAAACAGAATCATACAGTATATCACCTTTCAGGAATGGTTTTTTTCATGCAGCATAATTCCCTGGAGATTTGTCCCACTTGTTGAATGTACTAATACCTTGTTCCTTTTTATTGCCAAGTAGTATTCTATGATATGAATGTACCACAGTTTGTTTACCCAGTCACTTGAGGAAGGACATCTGGGTTGTTTCCAGATTTGGGCTATTATTAATAAAGTTGCTATGAACATTCATGGTTTTGTGTGAATAAAACATCTTTTACAGAGTAAAACTTTAATTTTGATGAATTTAGAATTTATTGATTTTTCCTTTTATGGATGATGCTTTTGGTGCCAAACCTAAAAACACTTTGCCTAACCCTAGGTCTCAAATATTTTTACCTATTTTTCTTTGAAAGTTTTATTATTTATTTCTGATTATTTATTTATTTGCTTGTTCTTTGCAGTACTTGGAGGTTGAACCTAGGGCCTTGCACATACTTTGCAAGTCCTCTATCAGTGGGCTGTATCCTCAGTTCACTTTGGTTTTTTATTTGGAGACAGGGTCTTGCTGACTTACCCAGGCTGTCTCTGGCCTTGAACTTGTGATCCTCCTCCCTCCACCTCCAAGTTGCTGGGATCATAGGCATGCCCCACCACACCCAATTCATTCAATTTGTGTAAAATATGAGGCTTAGGGCAAGGTTTATTTTTTTGCCTATGGTTGCTCAATTGCTCTAGCATCATTTGTTGGGAAGACTATCTTTCCTGTGTTGAATTTCTTTTATAAAAGACAAAAATCAAAGTGGGCATGGTGGCACACACCTGTAATCCCAGCACTCAGGAGGTGGAGGCAGAAGGTTAGGAGTTCAAGGCCAACCTGAGCCACACAGTGAGATCTTAAGTAAAACCAAGGGCTGAGGATGTAGCTCAGTGGTATAGTGCTTACCTAACATGTGCAAGGTCCTAGGTTTGGTCCCCAGGAGTGAAAAAAAAATCATTTGAACAGATGGGAGTCCCTTTTCTATTCTACTCATCTGTGCCTATCCCTATTAGTAACACAGAGCACAGGCTTCTGAGACAATGCCCATCTCTCTCCGGATATAAAATGGGCCTCGAGGTCTAAGCCATGCTGACCTCTCTGTTGCTTCTCCTCTATTGCTCTTCCCTTTGTTCACTCTGCTCCAGCCATGTTGGCTTCCTCACTGCTCCTCAGTCACATTCCACATGCTCCTACATTCAGGTCTTTGGCGGACTGTTTTCTTATCCCAGAGCCTGCTTCCCACAGACACATTCATGGCTACTTCCCTTACCTCCCCTACTTCCTGTAAGTCTTTTCTCAGATTCTACTTTCTCAGTGATACCTTATTTAAAATAGAAAAGCCTCTGCCCTTCTCTTTTCCTTGTTTTTTTTTTTTTCTCCATAGCATTCATCCACATCTAACACACAATGTCATCTACTTGTTTATTTTATATATCTTTTTTGTGCTGGGTATTCAACCTAGGACCTCACACATACCAAGCATACACTCTACCACTGAGCTACACCCCCAGCTCTCACTTATTATTATTTTTTGTCTGACTCCCACTATTACAATGTGAGCTCAGTGAGAACAAGAATTTTTGTTTTACTCACTGCTGTAATCCCAGTGCTCAGACTGTGTGTGTTACAATACACCTCTGTTGCATAAATGGAAAAATTAATGGAAAGATGGACAAATGCATTAGTGAATGAATAAATGCCTTGGGCCATGGCCAAGTTTGCCTGGCTTGTGCCCTAAGCTTACGACACTCCAACGATCCACTTGCCTCTCTAAGGCTGACCACCAGGTGGCAGTTGGAGCCTGAACTTCTGCCTTCATTTGCTCCCCTTTGCCTTCTTCTGTTGTTGTTGTTAGGTGCCAATGAGTCGAGTCCGACTCATAGCGACCCTATGTACAGCAGATTGAAACACTTCCTGAATCTGTGCCAGGCAAACGATCTTATTTGTGTTTAAGCCCATTGTTGCAGACACTGTGCCAATCCATCTGGTGGAGGGTTTTCCTCTTTTGCTTTGACCTGCCACTCTCCCAAACATGATGTCCTTCTCCAGGGATTGATCTCTCTTGACTACATGTCTGAAATATGTAAGACGCAGTTTGGCCATTCTTGCTTCCAAGGAGCACTCTGGTTGCACTTCTTCTAGGACAGATGTGTTGGGTCTTTTGGCAGTCCATGGTATATTCAAGAGATGTCTCTGGCACCACAATTCAAAAGCATCAATTCTTTTTCTGTCTCCCTTGTTCAATGTCCAGCTTTCACAACCATATGATGTGACGGAACATACCATGGCATGAGTCAGACGCACCTTCACCTTCAATGTGACATCTTTGCTTTTCAATACTTTAAAGAGATCTTTTGCCACAGCTTTTCCTAGAGCAATGCGTCTTCTGATTTCTTGACTGCTGCTTCCACGGGTGTTGATTATAGAGCCAAGCAAAGCAAAATCTTGGACAACCTCAATCTTTCCTCCATTGATTGTGAAGTTGTGTGCTGACCCAGTCATAAGGATTTTTGTTTTGTTGATGTTTATTTGTAACCCATATTGAAGGCTATGATCTTTGATCTTCATCAGTAAATGTTTTAAATCCTCTTCACTTTCAGCGAGAAGAGTTGTGCCATCTGCATAACACAGGTTGTTAATGAGTCTTCCTCCAATATTGATGCCACGTTCTTCCTCATAAAGTCCAGCTTCTCGGATTATTTGCTCAGCGTATAAATTGAAGAGATAGGGTGAAAGTATACAGCCCTGGTGCACACCTTTCTCTAAACCATGCAGTGTTTCCTTATTCTATTCGAACAACTGCCTCCTGGTTCATGTACAGATTTCTCATGAGCACAATTAGGTGTTCTGGTATTCCCATTTTCCGAAGTGTTATCCATAATTTGTTGTGATCCACACAATCAAATGCTTTTGCATAGTCAATAAAACATAGATAGACGTCTTTTTGTTATTCTCTGCTTTCAGCTAATATCCACCTGACATCAGCAATGATGTCCCTAGTTCCCCGCCCTCTTCTGAATCCCGCTTGATTTCCCAGTAATTCCCTGTCTATATACTGCTACAGTCGCTTTTGAATGATCTTTAGTAAAAATTTGCTTGTGTGTGATATTATTAATATTGTCCAATAGTTTGCACATTCAGTCGGATCCCCTTTTCTGGGAATAGGCACAAATATGGATCTCTTCCAGTCAGTTGGCCAAGTAACTGTTTTCCAAATCTGTTGGCAGAAACATGTTAACACCTCCAGTGCTGCATCTGCTTGTTGAAACATCTCTACTGGTATCCCATCAATTCCTGGAGCCTTGTGTTTCACCAGTTCTTTCAAGGCAGCTTCCACTTCGTCCTTCAACACCATTGGTTCCTCTTCATATGCAGCCTCTTGGAATGGTTGGTCATCTACCAATTCTTTCTTGTATAATCACTCTGTGTATTCTTCCCATCTTCTTTTGATGTTTCCTGCATCATTTAATATTTTCCCTGTAGAATTTTTCACTACTGCCACTCGAGGCTTGAATTTTTTCTTCACTTCCTTAAGCTTGAGAAACACAGAGTGTGTTCTTCCCTTTTGGTTTTCTGCCTCCAGTTCCTTGCACATGTCATTATAATATTTGTTTTTGTCTTCTGGAGCTGCCTTCTGAAATCTTCTGTTTAGTTCCTTAACTTCATCATGTCTTCCTTTTCCTTTAGCTGCTTGACGTTCAAGGGCAAGGTCCAGTGTCTCTTTTGACATGTAATTTGGTCTTTTCTTTTTTTCTTGTCTTTTTAAGAACTTTTTGCTTCCTTCTTGAATGATATCTTTTATGTCATGCCACAACTCTTCTGGTCTCCTATCATTTGTGTCTAATGCATTAAACCTATTTTTGAGGTGGTCTCTGAACTCAGGTGGGATATA
>VMDO01010656.1:0-70636 GCA_007922755.1 Pedetes capensis | reverse complement strand
TGGAGTTTATGAGGAAGAACGTGGCATCAAGATTGGAGGAAGACTCATTAACAACCTGCGTTATGCAGATGACACCACTCTGCTTGCTGAAAGTGAAGAGGATTTAAAACATTTACTGATGAAGCTCAAAGATCACAGCCTTCAATATGGGTTACGACTAAACATCAACAAAACAAAAATCCTTACAACTGGGTCAGCATGCAACTTCACAAGAAATGGAGAAAAGATTGAGGTTGTCCAAGATTTTGCTTTGCTTGGCTCTATAATCAACACCCGTGGAAGCAGCAATCAAGAAATCAAAAGATGCATTGCTCTAGGAAAAGCTAAAACATATAGAGAATGTAAATAATAAATGGTACAAAATACTAATGAAGAAAACCAAAGAAAACCTAAGTACCTAGAGAAACATTTCATGTTCACAGATTGGAACATTCAATATAGTAGACATGTAAATTCTCTCTAAATTTATCTGCAGATTTAACACAACTCTTATTCAAAAATTAACATAATTTATTTGAGAAATGGAGTGGTTTATTCTAAAATTTGCATAGGAGAAGAAAGGGCTTAAGAATAGCCAAAAATTCACAAAAATAGGCCCAAAGACATCTGGAACAGAAGACCCAGAAATACCTCAATACACCTATAACCACCTGATATTTGACAAAGGAACAAAGCAAGTAAACTGGAAAAAGGACAGCCTCTTCAACAAACGGTGCTGGGAAACATGGTCATCCACATGCAGAAAAATGAAAGCTGACCCCCATCTCTCAATATACACGAGAGTTAACTCAAAATAGATAAAAGATCTCAACATAAAGCCAGAAACTTTAAAACTTATAGAAGGCAAGATAGGCAACACACTCCATCATATAGGCTTAGGAAAATATTTCCTTAATAGGACTCCAACTGCTCAAGAAATTGCAACAAGAATAGATAAATAGGATTACATGAAATTAAAAAGCTTCTGTATAGCCAAAGAAACAATTAACAGAGTCAAGGAAATCCCCACGGAATGGGAAAAAAATCTTCGCATTTTATACATCAGACAAAGGTTTAATTACTAGAATTTATGGGCTGGGATTTAGCTCAGTTGGTAGAGCACTGCGCTGCAGTCTCTGAGGTCCCGAGTTCAATTCCCAGCACCGCAAAAATGGGAGAAGGACCTGGCAATCCACTCCCAAGGCAATCCCGAAACAATCAGCCATTGAACACTCTATGAGGGTTGCTATGAGTTGGATACTGACTCGACAGCACCTAACAACAACAACAATAACAACTAGAATTTATAAGAACTCAAGAAAAAACTCTCCAAAAAACAAACAGCCCAATACACAAATGGGCAAAGGAACTGAGTAGACAGTTCTCAAATGAAGAGGTCCGTAAAGACATGAAACACATGAAAAAATGCTCAGTATCCCTAGCCATCAGGGAAATGCAAATCAAAACAACTCTGGGATTTCACCTTACACCGGTAAAAATGGCCAAGATCAATAAAACAAACAACAACAAATGCTGGCGAGGTTGTGGCGAAAAGGGAACACTCTTACATTGTTGGTGGAGCTGTAAATTGGTCCAACCACTGTGGAAATCAATATGGAGATATCTTTAAAAACTAAAAATAGATCTACCATATGACCCAGCTATAACACTATTGGGAATTTACCCAAAGGGAGACGGGTCATCATACCACCAAGACACCTGCATCTCTATGTTCAATGCAGCGCTTTTCACAATAGCAAGGATGTGGAATCAACCAAAGTGCCTTTCAACAGAAGAATGGATAAAAAAAAATATGGTATATATACACAATGGAATACTACTCAGCAATCAAGAAAAATGAAATAAGGTCATTCGCAGCAAAATGGATGGAATTAGAGAAAATTACTTTAAGTGTATGAACACAAGCTCAGAAAGAGAAACACCACATGTTCTCACTCATATGTGGGAGCTGATTCAAAATTATAAGAAGGAAAAATCCTATTCAAAGGTCAGATCAAAATAAAAGGGGGGGGAGATAAGAATGGTGTCAATATAAATGGTCTAGAAAATGCATGTAATTGTTCTAACAAGATAAAAACAAAGACCACTACAGGAAAAGTTTCTATGTTAAACAGAACTGGAACACAAGGACATATAGAAAAATATTACCAAGTAAAAGATAGAGAAGACTTAGATGGGGAAGGGTAAGAATAGGGGAGGGTAAGGGGTAACCTATATGAATAATGTACATCTAAATGCATATATGGAAATGTCACAATGAAAAGCATGTCAGAATGAATCACATTAAGGTGTACATTAAAAATTTCCAAAAAAAAGAATAGCCAAAAAATGAAAAATAATAACAATGAGAGGAAACACATTTTCCAGTGTAAAGGTTTATGATAGCACCTGCAGCTGTACCACCCTGACCTTTGATCCTGTCAGATCATGGAAGCTAAGCAGGGTGGGGCATGGTTAGTAATTGGATAAAAGACTGTCTAGGAACACCAGGTACTTGGGAGAAGGACCTGGCAGCCCACTCTCAAAGAACAATCAGCTATTGGAAACCCTATGAATAGCAGAGAAGTACTGATAATAGTGCTGGGCATGACACAGTGTCAGGTAGTGTTTCATCTGTTGTACACAGGGTCGCTATGAGTTGAATCTGACTTTAGAACACCTAACAACTACTACAGGGTTTATGAAATAGCTACAATAATCAGAAATGTAGTTCTAGCAGTAAGATAAAATACAGATGATGGAACAGACTGAAGGACCCGGAAATAAATCTACATAAATATGCCCAATTATTTTTGACAAAGGAGTAAAGTCATTCCAATACAGAAATTATAACCATTGCAATAAAGATTGCTGTTGGTAGGTCCAACTCATAGCAACCTTCAGGGTTTTCAGGGTTTTCAATGGCTGATTGTTTTGGGATTGCTTTGGCACTGGATTGCCACATCCTTCTCCTGTTTTTGTAGTGCTGGAGATTGAACCCAGGGCCTCTGA
This sequence comes from Pedetes capensis, assembly GCA_007922755.1. Taxonomy (NCBI): domain Eukaryota; kingdom Metazoa; phylum Chordata; class Mammalia; order Rodentia; family Pedetidae; genus Pedetes; species Pedetes capensis. The sequence continues at coordinate 67,645 of VMDO01010656.1, read as the reverse complement.
GAGCACAGAGCAGCACTCTATCCACTGAACTAGACCCTAGACCCATTGCAATAAATAGTGGTGAAGATACTGAACACACACACACACACACACACACACACACACACACACGCACATAAACTTAAACCTCATTCTTTATACCAAAAAAAACCTCAAAATGGATCATGGACTCAAGTGTAGAATATAAATTGTAAAGCTAAAGAACTTCCAGAAAAACAAAATAGAAGAAAATATTCAGACCTAGTCCTAAGCAGAATGCTTGCACTTAACACCAAAAACATAATCCATAAAAAGCATTAAAAATGAATTATAAATTGGGCCTCATCAAAATTTGAAACTTTGTTCTGCAAAAGATCCTACTAAAAGGATCATTTTCCCAATCCATGGAGCTATTGGGAGGTGGTAGAGCCTTTTAGAGGTAGGGTCAGTAGGACAAAGTCAAGTCACTGGGCATGCCCTCAAAGCGGACTGTAGGACTCTGATCTCTTCTTCCTTTCTGTCTCCTGGCTGACATGAGGTGAATGGCTTTGTTCCAGCACATTCTTCCACCATGACCTACTGCCTCATCACAAGCTCAAAAGCATGGGTCAATGTGCAATGAACTGAAACCTTCAAAATTGTGAACCCAAATATACTTTTCCTTTTTTTAAGTTAATTATCTCAGATATTTGTGACAAATTGTAGGCAGGGACAAAATTTGCAAAGCACACATCCTACAAAGGACTTACCTCTAGAACACTAACTTTAGATTCACCAGTCACAAATGGAAGTTCTACCGTTCAATTCTGATACTAACCACTGAGAGTTAGTGCATCCCTCACAAGTTAAAGAGCTTATTCCATAAGGCTGTATTCACCTTACATACTAGTTGAAAGTCCTGGGTCCCCAGGGCACCTACATTGATGTCCAAATTGGTTATAAAGTCAGGGGTTCCCATGACCTTTTTATTCTGGTTCAATAATTCAGTGGAACAACTTGCAGAACTTAAGAAAACACTTCTGTTTACTGGTTTGTCATAATGGATAAAACCCAGGAATAACTAACTGGAATGGAGATGTGTTGGGCAAGGTGTGGGGAGTGGGGTGTGTAGTTTTATCCAGGTATATTGCTCTCCCAGCATCTCTATGTATTCACTAACATGGAACTCCCTGCATGCCATGCTTTAAGGGTTTTTAATGGAGGTTTTATTATGTAGGAATCGTTGATTAAATCATTTGCCAGTGGTGACTGAACTCAATCCCCAACCCCTCTTCTTTATCCGGGATCAGGGAGTGGAACTGAAAGTTCCAGTCCTCTACAATGGCTTGTTCCTTCCAGCAAACAGCCCCCATCCTGAAGGTATCCCAGGACCCCAGTCACAGTAATCTCATTAGCATACAAAAGATACTCTTATTATTTAGGACAGTGCAAGTGTTTTAGGAGCTGTGTGCTAGGAATCAGGAATCCAGATCAATTTTTAAAATTATTGTTATACCACAGGAAAGAACTCTCAAAAGCTAAAATTTAAAATTAAACAATGCAATTAAAAACTAGACAAAAGATATGCCAAATTCACCATATCTACATTTTATCAAAGCAGATAAACAGATGGCAAATAAATTCATAAAAAGATGATCAATATCATTAGCCATTAGAGGAGTCCAAATTACAACTGCAACTGCAATGGTAGGGCTAGGGGTATAGTTCAGTGATAGGGTATTTGCCTAGTGTGTGTGAGGTCCTAAGTTTGATCCCCAGCACTACAAAAAACAAAAACAAACATTAAGAACAAAGTCTTCAATAGCATATCACCATGAGACACCTATCAGAATTGCTGTTGTAAGGCTAAGATAAAAAATAGTGATGACATCGAATGATGGCACAGATACGGAGAAACTGGTCATTCATACATCACTGATGGGAATGTAATATAGTACACCCACTCCGGAAAATAGTTTGGCAGTTCCTTTTAAACTTAAATGGACTTAATGTATGACCAAGATAAATGGGCTTAATGTATGACCAAGAAAGTGCCCTTGGGTATCTAATCTAAGGAAATGAAAACTTATTTTCACACAGAGAGTGGCATAAAATACTTGAAGCAGCTTTATTTATCATAGCCCCAAAATAGAGACTACCCAAATGTACTTCAATGGGTAAATGCTTAAACAAGCTATACTATAGCTTGGATCTGAAATATCTCCCAAAGGCCCATGTGTTAAAGGCTGGGTCACACACTGTGGAGCTATTGGGAGGTTGGTGGGGCCTTTGAGAGGTATTGTCTAGTAGATGGAAGTTAGGTCACTGGGCATGACCTTGAAGGGAATTGTGGAACAGTGATCTCCTCTCATGTTTCCTAGCTGCCATGAAGTGAATGGCTTTGCTCTACCACATGCTCCCACGATGATGCAGTGCCTCAAAACAGGCTCAAATGTAACAGAACAATGGATGATGGACTGAAATCTTCAAAACTGAGACAAAATATACCTTTCCTTTTTTTAAGTTGATTATTTCAGATATTTGTAACCATACGGAAATCTAAAAAAAGTATTATATCCATATCATGGCATACTATTCCGCAACAAAATTCAGGACAAATCATTGATTCAATTCAGATAAACCATAAGGAAATTATGAGTGGAAAATCTAACCTTAAAAATATGCATAGTATATAATTTCATATAACATTTGTGTTGTTGTTATTGTTGTTGTTGTTAGGTGCCATCCAGTTGGGTCCAACTCATAGCAACCCTATGTTCAACACAACAAAACATTCCCCGATTCTGTGCCAGGCACATGGTCTTTTTTATGTTTAAGCTCACTGTTGCAGTCCTTGTGTCAATCCATCAGGTTGAGGATCTTCCTTTTTTTCATTTACTTGCCACTCTCCCACACAAAATGTCCCTCTCCAGGGATTGGTCCCTCCTAACAATATGTCCAAAATATGTAAGACACAGGACCACGAGTCATTCCAGACAAATAGCTTTGTTGTTTGTTGTTGTTAGGTGCCATCGAGTTGTGTCTGGTTCATAGTGACATAGGGTTTTCAATGGCTAATTGCTTTGGGATTGCTTCAAGAGGGGATTGACAGGTCCTTCTCCCATTTTTGTAGTGCTGGGACTTCAGAGAGTGTGGAACAGCACTCTTATCAATTGAGCTAAACCCCAGCCTTAAGTAGCATATGTTGTTGTTGTTGTTGTTAGGTGCCGTCAAGTCGGTATCCGACTCATAGCGACCCTCTGTACAACAGGGGAAACACTATTGTCAGTGCTTCTCTGCTGTTCATAGGGTTTTCAATGGCAGATTGATTTTTGGGAGGGGGTTGCCAGGTCCTTCTCCCAGAAAGTAGCATATACTCAGTGCAAATTTGGCCCTACAACGGAATCATTATCCTTCTGAGTAGTCTATCCAATCCCTCATATATTATAAGACTTCTCTACTTTGTATGGTGGAAACATGAAATCGTTCTAGCTCTGTGTGAACATGAGAATTTTTTCCTCTTACTCCTTTCTGATATGTTTTTCTCTTGTCTCAGGAGGAAATTCTCAAATACATGTTCTGGAGACTCAAAGGCAACTCTAAAGATCTCTGGAACTCTTCCTGTGTACAGTTCTCTCTTTTCTGCTGCTCTGAATTCTGTCCACTTTGGCCATCCCAAGTTCTAAATTGTATCTTCTTACCTGAAGGAGATTGCAGCCTGGAACTTCTCTCTTGAGAAATGGTGGGGAAAACATAGGGCTGGTTGCCTTTAGCTGCCTCCTTTCAAGGATTACTATTCCTCACTGCCTGCTGTTCTACATTTGAAAACTATTCTTTATAAATTTGTCTGTTTTTTATTTATTTAAGGCAGCAGTCCTCAAACTTTTTGGCACCATGGGCTGGTTTCATGGGGTCAGGGTGTTTTTAGGATGTTTTTAGGATGATTCAAGTGCATTTCATCTATAAATACAGATGAAGCTTCACTTGTTCACCTGTTACTCATACCGGTACTGGTCTATGGTTCTGGGGTTGGGAACCTAGATATGAAGATATGAAGATAAGATATGAAGATGAATCTGTTCCTGTTGTTCCATTAGAACTGTCGTTGTTATTGTTGTTAGGTCCCATTGAGTTGGGTCCGACTTATAGCGACCCTCATATGGTTTTCAAAGAACTAAGAACAAAAATCCTTTAAAAATAACTTAACCTTTAAAAAACTGAGGAAAATCAGGTAAAATAAGTGACCATGAAGAAATGAAAAGTGACTAGGCAGAATTCACAGGAATAAGTACATATTTAAAATAAGTAATTGAAAAAGGAAAGGCTGCATTAAAACTGCAAAAACCTGAAAGGTACAGTAACATAGATAGGCTCTATAAAAATCTTATGAAAAATATAAACAGAAAATGACACAAAAAGAAATAGTTAGAAAAAAGATAATACAGAAATCTGGCAATGGTTCAACAAATGCACAACTCAAGTTTCTGAATTAAGAGAACAAAACAGATAAAACAGAAGTTTATTCAAAAGTATAAAAAAACAAAGTTTGCTAAAATAAATGAAAATCTGAATTTACTAAGTTAAACCTGTACAGTATTTCCTAGGTAAATTACTATACATAATGATCAACACAAAAACATGCCTTGAAATAGTATTAAAAAGAAGCTCACTAAGCAGATAAAGTTTGGGCAGAAAAACCAATTCATTTGCTAGAGTTATGAGAAAAAAAGTGGCTTCAATCTGCTCTCTTGCTTCCCTACAGCAACATTTAATGATAGAGGAAGATAAAAGAATGCCTACAGAATCCTAAAGAGGACGGGAAAAAAAGTTGAACAAATAATACAATGCCCAACTCATTTTGTAAAAACATTTACGGCAACAAAAGGCATTCTTAATTTTGTACAGAATCTAGAAATAATGGGGCATTAATCAGTCCTTCTTTAAAAAAAAAAACAAAGCAAAACAAAGCTACATAATGAAAGTCTACTCATGAATAATTGAATCAAGAGAAAGCACTTAAGGAAAGGAAATACATATTTTAAAAGTACTGGCAGTGAGCAATGAATATATCCAAATATAAAGACAAATTATTATACTTATTATTTTGTAGGAAAACAAAAATTTAGAGGCTTCGGCAGTATAAAAACTATTTATTTTAAAATGAGTTTGTTAGTAGAAAGTACACATTTGGTAATATTTTAATCTTTAAGAGTCAAAGCCTACTGAATAAAAATGAATAAGTTAAAAAATAATTGCACACAACCCACAATCTGAGAGAAAATATTTGCAAAAGATATACTTGATAAAGGACAGTTATCCAAAATATACAAAAAAGTTATGAATAATGAAATAGGAAACCTGATTTACAAAATGGACCAAAGACCTGAACAGACACCTCTCCAAAGATGTTGTTGTTGTTAAGTGCCGTCGAGTCGATATCCGACTCATAGCGACCCTCATAGGGTTTTCAATGGCTGTTTCGGGATTGCCTTGGGAGTGGATTGCCAGGTCCTTCTCCCATTTTTGCGGTGCTGGGAATTGAACTCGGGACCTCAGAGACTGCAGCACAGTGCTCTACCAACTGAGCTAAATCCCAGCCCAAAGAAGATGTACATAGCAAATATGCATATGAAAGCGTGCTCCAGGCTGGGCTTTTTGTGGCTCACATCTATAAGCCCAGCAATTCAGAAGGTGGAGGCAGGAAGATTCCAAGTGCAAGACCAGAGCAGCCTGTGTAACTTAGCAAGATCCTGTTTCAAAATAAAAAGTACCAAAAAAATGGGCTGGAAGTGAGGCTCAGTGGTACAGTACTTACAAAGCATGCAAGCATGAATTCCTTAGGTCAACCACCTAGTACCACAAAAAAATAAAAAATAAAAAATAAATAAAAAATAAAGAGTGCTCCACATCATATGTCATTAGGGAATTGTAAATTGAAACAATAAGAAACTACTATCCTTCTATTAGAATAGCGGGCTGGGATTTAGCTCAGTTGGTAGAGTGCTGCGCTGCAGTCTCTGAGGTCCAGAGTTCAATTCCCAGCACTGCAAAAATGGGAGAAGGGCCTGGCAATCCACTCCCAAGGCAATCCCGAAACAACTAATGAAAACCCTATGAGGGTCGCTATGAGTCAGATACCGACTCAATGGCACCTAACAACAACAACAACATTGGAATAGTCAAAATTCAAACACTGACAACTCCAAAACTAGCGAGGATGTGGAGCAACAAGAACCCTCACTCATTACAGGTGAGAATACAAAATGGTACAGTCACTTTAAGACAGTTTGGCAGTTTCTTACAGAACTAAACAAATTTCTACCACATGACCCAACAATTGTGTTCCTTTATATTTACCCAAAGCAATTGAAAACTTAGCTGCACACAAGAATCTGCACACAGATGGTTTATACCAGCTTTATTCATAATTGCCAAAACATGAAAGCAACCAAGATGTCCTTCTACAGGTGAATGGATAAACTGTGCTACATCCAACAATGGAATATGATTCAATACCAGAAAGAAATGAATAATCAAACCATGAAAAGGTGTAGAGGAAACTTAAACACACATTACTGTTACTCAACTTTCTGTTGCTATGAGAAAATGTATTATATAGTCAGCTTATAAGGAATAAAACTTTATTTTGGCTCATGGTTTCAGAAGTTTCAGTCCATGGTCACTGGACCCTGTTGCTTTATGCCTGTGGCAACACATCATGGTGAAAGTTCATGGTGGAGGAGGCCTCATCACCTTACAGTGGCTGGGAAGGAAAAAGAGGAAAGGGCTGGGGCTCCAACATCCTCTTCAAGGGCAAACCCCCAATGACCTATATTTCCAACTAGGCCTCATCTCCCATAGGTTCCATCACTTCATAGGCCAGCAACTAAGCCTTTAACACATGGGGCTTTGCGGAACACTCCAGATCTAAACTATAGCAATTACTGAGTGAAATAAGCCAATCTGAAAAGGCGATACGCCAAAAGAAAAAAAAGGCTATATACTATGATTCTAACTACGTGACACTCTGGAAAACACAAAATATGGAGACAGTGAAAAGATTAATGGTTGCCTGGAGTTAGCAGGGAAGGAGGGATAAATAGGTGAAACACAGAAGAGTTTTGAGTAGTGATACTACTTTGTATATTATAATGGTGGAAATATGTTATTATAAATTTAATCAAATCCAGTGAATAGCTGGGCATGGTGGTGCATATCTATAGTCCCAGTACTTAGGAGACTGAGGCAGGAGGATGGCTAGTTCAAGGTCAGCCTGTACTACACAATGTGGGACTCTGTCTCAGAAAATAAAACAACAAAATCGTACAATATACAACACCAAGAATTAATCCTAATGTAAACTATTGACTCTGGTTGACAGTAATGTGTCAGTGTAGATTTGTCAATTATAACAAATGTACAATTTTGGTGAAGGATGTTAATACTGGGGGAAACTGGTGTGTGTAGGAACAAGGAATATATGGGAAATCTCCATATGCTCCACTTAATTTTACTATGAGCCTAAAACTGATTTAAAAAATAAAGTTTATTTTTAAAAAATCATTTCCTTCATTTAAAAACTAATGGTTGATATTAAAATTTACATTTGTATGGGATTTTTAAATATCAAACAGAAATCCATCATGGCTTGCTAATGCTCACTAATAGACTAATGAGTAGTCTTTTTATGAGTCAGACCAAAGGGCTGTGACTACAAAGACTCATTAAGTAATGTTAAACCATTAAAATTTACAAATCTAAAATATCTTATGTAGCCAGTAAGTAACAGTATGAAGCTAGTGTAGCCAAGTCATAATGGTATTAGTTAAAGGTTAAACCCATAAATCATAGGAACAGAACAAAACTTCCAGAAATGCATTCACAAATATATTACAGTCAATTGAATTTCAACAATGGCAAAAAGATGATTCAATAGCAAATGATAGTCTTTTTAACTAATGGTGCTAGAACAATCTGATATTTATATGCAAAAATTCCTCCATCTACAGCTCACACCATAAACCAAAATTATCTCAAAATTGATCATATACATAAAGGTATAACCTAAAATTATGAAACATCTCGAAGAAAACATCAAGAAAAATATTTGAGGCTTTAGATGAATCAAATATTTCTTAGACATGACACCAAAAGCACTAGACATTAAAGAAAAAATTTACAAGTTGACCTTGTTCAAAATTCTTTTAAACTTGAATGAAGATATAGGTGATAAATATATCCACACCTGACAAAACCAAAAGATGGCATATTATAAAAAATATAATATTCTTGAATAACATGTCCACTTGAACAATAGTTCAATTGGATATCCTTCTAGTCTTCACATTATTTGTACTTCTTGTATATGTACTCTTGGCTCCATTTTTCCTCTGAGTGTCAACATTTTGGCTGTCAGTTTTTCTGGATATACTTCTTTATATGAAACTCCAATAACTGGAAAAAAGTTCTGGCCTGACTTTCATTAATCAAAAGTGGAAACAATATTCATTGCTAAATACTTTTTACAAAAGGGGCCAAGGGCGTTCAATACTCTAATTGGCCATGCTTGAATTCCATACTCACTACTTGGTAGTTAATAGTAGTGTCTGCCACAGCTGAGTAACATATACATTCAGAATAGAGGAGGGTGGTTCCCCAGGAAAACCTGATTCTGTTGTCACTGGCTGCTGAGCTGCTAAACAGTAATAGAATAACCTAGGGTTCCTGCTCACCCTGTACTTACATTACATTTAGGAAGGCAACTAACATAGGGTGCAAATGTTGAGATAAAGGTTTACAGGGTAGAGAGACAAGGAAATTCAAGTTGTACACCAAGATCATGACTATAGAAGACTTCCAGAGGAGTTGATGTTTGAGTCTAGAAAGATTCATGTGTCTCTGTGTATTGTAGAAAAGAGTGAGTGATTTAAAGACACTTCCAGGCAGTCTATTCACATAATTTGATCTCCTTAAAAGTAGGAATCATGTCTTATCATTGTCTCCCTGGAATTCATCATGATGCCTGATATCTAGTGAATACTTGATACAAGTTTGATGAATGTATTAATATTCCTTCATTAGTCTAACAAAAATTCCATGTTGTTACTGTTGCCAGGTGCACAGTGACCCTAAGTACAATAGAACGAAACATTACCCAACACTATGCCATGCCTGATTGATGGCTGATTGTTTTGGGAGTGGGCTAACAGGTCCTTTCCCCAAGCCTAGCACCCAGTATTCCCAGGCAGTCTCTCACCCAACAACTAACCAGACCTGACCCTGCTTAGTTTCCAAGATCAGACAGGATCAGATGCCAGAGGGGTATGGCTGTAGACAAAAATTCCATGGGATATTTGAAAATGGATATTTAGCCTCATCATTCAGAAAAGGAAACTAAGAGAGGTTAGGTCATCACATTCACAGTGCCAGCCAATGGTGAAGGCCAAATAACCCTTACAGAGACAGGGCCATTAGAAGGCCACTCCAAACCCCCATCCAGACATGAAGAAGAATGCTACAAAGTCTACTCTTGCTATATTAGACCAGGGCTCTAATAGGAGAAATAATATGAAGGAAAAGTTTTACTATGGTTAGCAGTTCTTCTTATAAAGCCCCAAACGCCAGATTTTCTTCTAATGATTTCAGATGTCAAGTGGTAAAAATTTATTTTACAATGTTCTTGAATAAATAAGGACTGGGGGAAAAAATGAAGGGGAAACATGTTTGTTTGGGTGAATTGCTAAGCAACACCACACATGCCAGAAACTCCTTTTGGATTTCCTTTTGAAGGCAGAGAGAGCAAGACCAACGGGTACATCAGCTCATGTCTGTCTTACCAGTTCTCACTGGAAAATAAAAGCAAAATAGGAAACAAACAGGCAATTCTGACAACACAGACGTTAAAGATGTAAAGACTACTAAGTATTAAATTCGACTGGACAGCTTTTAAAGTTGTCTTTTAAAATGGCTTCTTTGCATATCCACCATGGCACTAAGACTAAGGGTGGGGTTTGCAGAACAAATGCCCCCAAAGACCAGTAGCATTTAGGCTATGTTATGCATCCCACACAAAATTCTACATTCTATGGATTACTAAAATTTATAATATGACGATAGGACTGTGGTAGTCAGGTGAAAAAAATACAACTTCGTGAATTTCACTTCTGTAATAAAGAAAAGCTTCTTATGAGAAGTAGAGTTTTATGATGGGTATTAAAGGAAGGAATTCTATGGCAGGGAGAGAAATTTACATCCTTGGAGCCTGCTTGAGCAAAAGCTAGGCATTCTGTATGAGAAAAAACATGTTAAGGTAAAAGCACAACAAGGAGACATTAGTAAGCCAGAAAGAATGAATGAATAGAAACCTGAACATGAAACATTATATAACAGCAGTTGGGTTTATGAAGCTAAGATTAAAATTACTAGTGAAACTACCATTATGTATGATTTAGGATGCAGTGTACCAAATGCTGTTCCAATTATATTATACAAAACTTGCTGAGATTTTTTTTTAAATTACATTTCTTGTTATCATTTGTAAATAAAAGTGAGGTTAAGCACACATCTAACTCTAAATTATGTATACATAGACACAGTTTCAATCAAGCTGAATTAAGGATGAGAGTACAGTCTTAGGAAGAATGTTTCAGATTTTGTTTTAAATAATTAACACTGTAAAAAAAAAACCCAGACCTATTAATATTATTATTAACTATGGAATAAATCTGCACTTCTTGGCTTATATCTGATGCCTTCCATAATCTGGCCCTATTACCTTCCCTATTCACTCCAGCCTGAGTAATCTCTCTCCTGAATTTCCTCTTGTATTGGTAGCCTTCACTATTGACTTGACACAAATCTATATAATCTTATTTAGATTCAGAGTAAAGATCTCTCCAATGAGAATGTAGCTCCCTCCTGAAGGATATGTCTGAATAGTATTTTGTGCATACTAACACAATTTTTTTATTATGCAGGTAAAAGCACAGAATTTGATATTAGTTATAAATAAAACTTAACCGAATTAGTCTGCTCATCCTATTCTTCCTTGATAAGAATGTTTCTCCATCAGTGTTCTCCTTGTGGCCCTAGACTGTAGATTTTCTAGGAAAAAACTCTGAAAGCAAACAGAAATAGATACTCAGCAGTAGCCTGCTACCTTCCAAACTTTGAACTATGGGAAATGAAAACATTGCTGGGGAAAAAATTCCCAAAATTTAAAATGGCATTTTGAGCAGTGACTTTATAGTAGCTTGCCACAGAGCCTGGGAGATCAGAGAAGTGTTGATGTGTAAGAGGTAAAAAGAGCTCCACTAAAGAGTCAAGAGACCCCAGTTTCAGTCAAAAGTCTACTTCTGTGACTTTAAATTCAATCATTCACTCAACAAATCTCTGTGGAATGTGAAACATCCCCCATGAGGGCCAGGCTCTGTCCTATTTCATTGATTGCTCCTTTGCTCCCAGTGTTGTGCTTGGTGTATACTAGGTGTTCAGTAAGCATGTGTTATGGAATCCTCTGCTGGGCTTGAAGCCCCTGTCCTCAAGGAGCTCATAGTCTAGATGGGACAAAGATGACCAATAAGCAATTATGGTAGATGAAAATTATTATAACTAAGATATAAGAGCTAATCCAGCCTTAATGGTATTTAGCATTTACCATATGCCAGACAGTGTTCCACATGCCTTATTGCTATAGTCTTAATGTTTGTGTTTTTCCCAAGTCCATACATTGAAATCTTAACACTCATAGTAATGGTACCAGTAGACACACCCTTGGGAACATGGGGATGGAGCCCTCAAAGGATTGGTGACTTTATTTTAAAAGGCCCAAGGGAACTTGTGCTAGTCAACTTTCCTTTGCTGTGACAAAATATCTGACAAAAACACAACTTAAAATAAGGAAAAGTTTATTCAGGATCACAGTTTCAGAAGTTACAGTCCATGGTCAGTTGGCTCTGTTGCCTTCAGGCCTGTGGGGAGGCAGAACATCATGGTAGGTTGCATGTGATAGAGGAAAGCTCCTCACTTAATGGTGACTGGGAAGAAAAGAGAAGGGGAAAAGGGGCTGGGGTCTCAATATTCCCTTTAAGGTATGTCTGTGATGACCTAACTTCTACTAAGCCTTCATCTCAGAAACATTCCATCACCTTCCAACAGCACCATAAGCTGGCAACTTAAGCCTTGACTACTTGAGCTTTTGGTGGACATTTAAGATGCAAACCATAACAGAGCACTTTTGTCCCTTTGACCATGTGAGGGCATTGCTAGGAAGTGCCATGTGAATCAGAAGGCGGACTTTCATTAGACACTAGGTGTGTGGGCACCATGATCTTAGAATTCTTAGCTTCTAGAACTAGAAGACTTAAAGGTTGCTTATAAGCCACCCATTGTATACTTTTATTTTAGGAGACTGAATGGATATATTGAGACATTTGTTTTAATTCACCTGATCCCCACAACTCTATGAGGTGGGCATTATCATTTTTTCCATTTTTACAGGCATAAGTAAAGTGACTTGCCCGAGGTAACACAGCTAGAAAGCAGGATGCAAGATGTAAACCCAGCCAGTTCATCTCCAGGGTCCTCGAAATGAATTATGGCACTGCAGAAATCAGCCAAAGAAAAGATCTGACTCAAGGACCACTGAAGTTTCTTTAGGTCTGGGATTCTGGGTGATGGCATCACTGGTGATGATGAAGCACAACATTACAGGGAAAATATTTATCAAAGTCCTTCCATTTGGAACTTATTGTTGTTTCTCAAACTTAGAGTGCCAAAGAATCCTCTGAAAAGATTCAGAATTTAGGGTTAGAAGTCTTGAAGTTCCTGAATCAATAAGGATGGAGTGAGGACTTGGAATTTATATTTTCAAGTTCTCTCAAGTAATGCTAGAAATCTTCAGATCACACTTAAAAATATCTCACCGAATCTACTCTCCAGGGGATCCCTTTGGCTCAGATTTAGTTCTCTCTTTTCATACCTGCCTGTCCTCCAGTCATGTATCTGTTAGAACACATGCAAGACAGGCATCACGATCTCTGTTCAGGATGGTACTCTTTCTTTCTCTGTCTCTCTGTCTGTCTGTCTCTCTCTCTCTCTCTCTCTCTCTCTCTCTCTCTCCCTCTCCCTTTCTCGCTCCCTCTCTCTTTCTTTCTCCCTTTGTCCCTCCCTCTTTCTCAACAGTCTAGCAAGGCCAGGGCCTTGCATATGCTAAGCAAGTGCTCTACCACTAAGCTGTACCCTCTAGCCCCCCTTTTTTTGAGGCAAGGCCTTGCTAAATTGCACAGGCTGTCTCTGGCCCTGAACTCTCAATCCTCCTGCTTTTGCCTCCCAAGTCACCGGGATTACAGGCCTGTGCCACAGTACCTGCCTGCAGCTGTACCACTGTGGTGTCTGATCTCATCAGATCTCAGAAGCTAAGCAGGGTCAGGTTTGGTTAATACTTGAATGGGACACTGCCTGGGAACATCAGGTGCTGTAGGCTTGGGAGAAGGATCTGGCAACCCACTCCCAAAAAACAATCAGCCATTGATTCATTCATATAGCAGAGAAGCACTAATAATACTGTTTCACCTGTTGTACATAGGGTTGCTATGGACACTGATTCGACAGCACCTAACAACAACTACCACCACTACTGTTCCTGGCTTGATCTGTCTCCTCTTGAGGCCAAGGCCTGAATCACACTGTGCTTAACATGCCCAACTCTTAATTTGATGTCTATAGAATGAACTGATGAATAACATGCACCAAGTCTGTGCTCTGGTCTCACCACCAGCGCTGCCTTTGTGAAGCTCACAGGTGGGTGAAGGACATAGTTACCTAAATAAAACACATGATCAGGTGATAGGCTGCCATAACAACCTAAGTATGAATCAGAATGTCACCAGACATACAAACAACAATGTTGAGCAGATAGGTGTACAACATGGGAGGCCAGGCTAGGAAAGTAGTAGCTATCATAGGCTAAATTGTGTTCCCTTAAAATTCACATGTTGGAATCCTGACCCTAAGATCTCAGAATACGATGTTGCTGTTGTTAGGTGCTGTCAAGTTAGGGCCAACTGATAGCAACCCTATGTACAACAGACAAAATACTACCATACATTGTACCACACCCACAATCTTTTTATGTCTGAGCCTTGTTGCAGTCACCATGTTTCTTTTGACTTTAATTCAGGCCACATCAGCAAATGGAGGTCCCAGGGCCTTCACTGCATTCCCATCATTAAGGCCAACTCTACTTAAAGGAGGCAACTCTTCCCCAGCCATTTCTTGAATGCCTTCCAGCATGGGGGGGCAAGGAGCTTAATTTCTGCCACTATATTTGACAGTGCTTCTCTGCTACTCATAGGGTTTTCAATGGCTAATTGTTTCAGGAGTGGTCTGCCAGGTCCTTCTCCCCAGTCTGTCTTAGTCTGGAAGCTCAGCTGAAATCTGTCCACCGTAGGAGGCCCTGCTGATATCTGAAATATAGGTGACATAGCTTTCAGCATCACAGCAACATGCAACCCCCCACAGCACGACATGCTGACAGACGCATAGGGGCAGAATATGATAGGGTCTTTAAAAAGACGATTAAGTTAAAATCAGATCATTAGTGTAGTTCACAACCCATTATGACGGATATCCTTGTAAGAAAGGAAGATCAGAGTGAAGAGCATGAAGAACAAAGGAAGAAGATGAGATAACTGCAAGCCAAGAACAGATGCCTCAGAAGAAAGCAGTAAACATCTTGTAGGAAAAGAAATTTCTATTGTTTAAGCCACCCACTCTGTGGTGGTTTGTTATGGCAGCCCTAGCAAATACAGGAAATGTTAAATGTCATCCTGTACGGAAATTTTCTAAGCCAATAGAAATCAAATGTTATCTTGGAAGCCCAGAAAAGTGTCTAAACGTAAATGGGACAAATTAGCAACTTTGGCCCTGGAATATAATTTGAAAAGAGTATGGACACTACCATGGAGAATAGTGGTGGAATCGACAGAGATCATTAGTTCCTGCGTGGAATACCGCAAGACATAAAATCAATCCACCAGGAATGTAAAGCGGAAATCAGATAAGAGAGACACTGAGGGCAGACGTAACAAGATTTAGAGAAGAGGTACGGAAGGTGAAGGGCAGGCAGATGAGAATATGACGACGACCAGCCTGGGAAGCAAGGACAGTGATGGCCAAACCTTAACTAGGGATATGAGACGGGAAGCAGGATTAAAAGAGGTGGGAAAAGATTTTAAAAAGTGCGTTAGGAATAGACTGAATTTGTAACAACCGCAGAGCATCAAGTTGGATATGCCAGCCAGGCAGAAATAAAGTTCTAGGATGTAGCCCTGAAACAGGATTCTGTTATTCAGGGGCCAGTGCTGGCCACAAGGGGGAAAAGAGATCATGGTGGAAGTGCTAGCAACCTGAGAGTGCCCAGGCCCAATCCTTGGGACCCTCACAATGTGGGGAGAAAAAAGACTAAAGAAACCACCCAAGGAACAGCAGAATCAGGGAGAGGGCTGCCAAATGCAAAGCAAATCAGCCTTAGTAGTTTGTTGGTAGCTTCTAAATGAGGGAAGAATTTCCTTCCCCCTGTTGGAGACTTCAGCTCATGTTGGATTTCACTAATTCACACTATCTCACGAAAGGTTCTCAGCCTTGCTCTCGCTCTCTCTGCACTTTGGTAAGTTGAGGCAGAGTGGAAGGCGCCCAACACAGGTTCAAGCATTACCTCCAGGTCGGCAGACAACGACATTTCCAGGAGCCTTTCCCACAGGCGGGCGAGCTGGGCACTCCCTCCTCCCTTCGCGAACCTTCCACCCGAATGGAATGTGGGCGCCCGCCCGGGCTCTGGCTCCACTTGGAACGCCGGCCGCGGCTGCACTGGGCGCGCGCGCGGGCTGCGGGGGCGATTTCCTCGCGCCTCCCTCCTCTGAGAGGCTCGGCAGCGGGGCTGGGCGAAGGGAGGCGGTCCGAAGGGGCGGGCGAGGGAAGAGCGACTCCCGGGCGGCAGCGGGCGGGGAGCAGGCGGCGGCGGCCCGGGAAGAAAAGAACATGGCTCCTGCGGCGGGCACCGCCGAGAGCGGCGCGGGGCATCTGCGCGCCGCGCATCAGTGACCGCGATGGTGAACTCGAGCCGCGTGCAGCCGCAGCAGCCCGGGGACGTGAAGCGGCCGCCCGCGCCCAGGGCGCCTGGCCCGGGTCGGCTGATGGCCGGCGGCGTGGCGGTGGGCGCCGGCCTGGCTGCCCCGGGCGGCCTCCGGGAGCAACGGGGCCTCGAGATCGAGATGGAGCGCATCCGCCAGGCTGCCGCGCGGGACCCCCCAGCCGGAGCCTCGACCTCCCCCTCTCCTCCGCTCTCGTCCTGCTCCAGGCAGGCGTGGAGCCGCGATAACCCGGGCTTCGAGGCCGAGGAGGAGGAAGACGAGGAGGAGGTGGAAGGGGAGGAAGGGGGCATGGTGGTGGAGATGGACGTGGAGTGGCGCCCGGGCAGCCGGAGGTCGGCCGCTTCCTCTGCTGTGAGCTCCCCGGGAGCTCTCAGCCGGGGGCTGGGCGGCTACCATGGCTCCGGCCACCCGAGCGGGAGGCGGCGCCGGCGAGAGGACCAGGGTCCGCCGTGTCCCAGCCCGGCCGGTGGCGGGGACCCGCGGCATCGCCACCTCCCGCTGGACGGGCAGCCACCCCGAGTGGCGTGGGCCGAGAGGCTGGTTCGCGGGCTGCGAGGTAAGAGCGCGAGCCGCCGCTGCTGATGTTCAAACCCGAACTGCGGGCCGGGCAGGCCGCACCCTCGCTCGCTGCGGGCAGCTGTTCCCGCTACACCTTGCACACTCTCCGCATCCCTGCCTACCTTGGAAGCGCATAGCCCACCTCTGCTAATACTGTCCTACTTCCGGTACCCAGCGCGGAATTCCACTGCTCCCTTGTTGGTACAAATTTGTTGGGTACCTCCCTCTTTAGAATATGTCGGTGTTTTTTTACTTTTGAAAAATTAGAGAAAGGCGTTTTAGGATACGTCTGGGTTTTGTAGGGGGAAAATGAATATCATAGTACAACGGATAATGGTTGCAAATGCATGTTTGCTAAAAGCCACAAAATCAAACAAACAAAAAGTTATTATACTAGTGTCCATGCTGTTCCACTGGCCTTGATGTTCCATGTCCCTACAGCCGGTTTGGAAAGGCTAACAGTATGGTGTTACACAAATTGTGTGTGTGGGGGGGTGTTATTAGGTTATCCTTAATGTTGTTTTGGTGATGATGTGTGCAGTTGTTTTGGGGAGGAGTTGTTGAGAACACCAGGAATACAATACAATCATGTCTCTGAAAACTGGCCATTTCTAATTCTAGACATTTTTTTTCTAAAACAGTTGCATAGAAAACGTTAGGTTGTTAAAAAAAAAAAAAAAAAAAAAAAAACTTGGACGTGTTTTAAAATTACAATTATTGTTTTTTGCAATTCCAACACAGTAACTTCTCCAGATACCAACTGATCACTGTGTGAAAGTTGAGTGCATCCAACTCTCTAAAAAGGCAAGAGGGGAATTGTTCAAATTTGCCGGTGCGCATAATAGGACACATTTTCCAATAGCAAATAGGATCCTGTTTTTCAGAAAGTTTTGTCAGAGGCATCCCTGGAAAAGTGTTACATTGACTCTTAGCCACCAAATTATTTTAATCTTAAGTATTTCCATTCTCAGTTCTTTTGAAATTCTCTGGGTCTTGTCCTTTCTGTTTTGAATTCTGTGCACAACTTTCCAGGTTTTGTTGCAGAATGATTAAGACAGGACAGACTTACATTCCCAGTTCTGCTGTTTATTGGCTATATGATCTTCAAGTTATTTAACTTCCCTCATTAAAAAAGAAGAGAAATAATTATAACACTCTGATCTGTTGGAAGAATTAAGACAGACATCTAAAATGGTGGGCAAGTCTTGCCATGTTGAAAGCTCCATAAATATTATAAATTATAAAAGTACATTTTTATACCCCGTTTAAACTATATTCAACTATAGAACAAAACAAAAGACAGAATATAAAATCACTTTCAACAAAAAGAAATATCTATACAATCCTAAAAAGGATACAAATCTTAGTGACCTGATGTCACTGGTTATATTCTGGGTAGGACATGCCACTAGTTAAATGTTAATTATAGAAACATTTTAAATAAATTTTATTCTATTACTTTCTTTCATGAAGAAATATAATTGACATTCTTGTCCTTCATTAGATTAGCAGCATTTGTTAAATATTTACTTTCTACTACAAAGATGGCACCGTGGTTGTTGTTAGGTGCCATCGAGCCAGGTCCAACTCCTAGCAACCCTATGTACAACAGAACCAAACACTCCCTAATTCTTTGCCAGGTCCATTGTCTTATTTATGCTTAAGCCCATTGTTGAAGACACTGTGTTAATCCATTTAGTTTTGGTTGACCTGCTCCTCTCCCAAATATGATATCCTTCTTCAGGGATTGGTCTCTCCTGACTATATGTCCAAAATACCAAAGACATAGCCTAGCCATCCTTGCTTGCAAGGAGCACTCTAGAACAGATCTGTTGACTCTTTCTGTAGTACATGGTATATACAATATTTGTCTGTGTTAGCAGCTATAAAAAGAGATTACCAGAGGAGTAGCACATCACCATTTTCCAATGGACAGAACCCAGAAATGTAAAATAACTAGCCATGAATGCATTGTGATTTTTTTTACCTCTTGGGATACCAATGATGGAAATTGTGCATGCACAACATAAACGGTGCCATAGGGCCAGAACAGAAAGTAACTTTTGCAATTTTAGAAATAGGGAAAAGTACTGAAACCCAGAGTAGTCAAGAGCTTCCCTGGAATTCTCCCGCCTTTGTGACTTTATATAATTCACTTATAATATCTGGACTCAGCTTCTCATTTATAAAATGGACTTGAACTTAGCATCCAAGGTCCTTCTAGCTTCAGCATACACTGGTTATCATTTAATGGCATCATCCTGGGTGGATAGAACATGGTCTTTTCTGCTCCTTGGACATTAGATAGATCTATCTTCTTAGCAGAAGAAAGAGAGTCAAGAAAGAATGTTTGTGGTCTGTCGTCTGGTTGTGGGATAGATTCACTGGAGTTAACCAAGGAATTAAGAATTGAATATTAAGAAGTAATTAAAGGTTTTGGAGCGAGAGCAGAGCATGTTGGCAGGGATTAGGACTCAGTAGCATGGTGAAAGCAGGACATTGAATAAGGGAGACAGGAAAATTGATGCTTTCAAATTATGATACTGGAGACAAATATTGAATATACCATAGACTACAAAAAGACCCAACAGATCTGTTCTAGAAGTGCTCCTTGGATGCAAGAATTGCTAAACTGTATCTTATGTATTTTGGACAGATAGTCAAGAGGGACCAATCCCTGGAGAAGGGCATCGTGTTTGGGAGAGTGGCAGGTCAATGAAAAAAAGGAAAACCCTCAACTAGATGGATTGACACAGTGTCTGCAACAGTGGGCTTAAACATAAACAAGATCATGTGCCTGGCACAGAATCAGGGACTGTTTCGTTCTGTTGTACATAGGATCGCTATGAGTTGGACCTGACTCGAGAGCACCTAACAACAAGAACAAGCATGGTGTCCAGGAGAGCTGGCCAAGGAAGCCACTGAGGCAGTGAGACATGGAGCCAGGTAGACTGGGTAGGAAGTAGCAAGTGAGGAGGTGCTGAAGGCCTAGACCCGAGGAAGCAAACAAAAGCTGAAAAATCTAAAGACAATGCCCCAGACTTAGAGGTATCACCAGTGATCTTGTTTATGTTTTTCTTTAGCAAGCTCATTTTAATACAAAGAGAAAATGTGGTACTCAATTTGAGTCACCAAATTGTCTGAATTTCTAAAGTGGAATGTTTTATGAGTGTATTAACTGGCTAAAGTCAGTTCCTGTTTGATGTTTTAGATCTGTACCCTTGTGCTTTTTTGTTGTTGTTGCTCCCAGAGAAATCACAAAGTAGAGTATCTTTTATCTAAAATGCCTGAGCCCAGAAGTGTTTGAGATTTTGTATTTTGTGGGTTTTGGAGTATTTGCATATACAATGAGAGGTCTTGTGGAGGAGACCCAAGTCTAAAGATGATTTGTTTCATACACACCTTATACATACAGCCTGAAGGGAATTATGTATAGTACTTTTAATGCACCTACATTTTGCAACCTGTCACATGAGGGAAGATATAGAATTTTCTACTTGAGGGGTCATGTTAGTTCTTAGAAAAAGCATTTTGGATTTCAGATTTTTAGATTAGGTATGTTCAAGTGGTACTAGCTATATTGGTCAAGAGCTGGCTAAATGAAGACAGCAGATACAATCCCTCCCATTCAGTGACCTAAATAATTTAATTTTGTGCTCACCTAACCTTTCGAGGAGGATTCTTCAGGTTAGCAGTGGCTCGGCATTATGTGGCTATTTGGGGACATAGACTTCTTCCCTTATGTGGCTCTTCCAGAGCCCTGTCATTTATAGCACTGTCAAGGTTGGTTGTCCAAGTTCTGATGGGAAGAGGGTGAAGAAGGCTTGCCACTGCTGTTATCTTTTCTTTCTTTTTATTTTTTAATGGTCTTAGCAGTTGAGCCCAGACCTTTGCCCATGCTAAACAAGCATTCTACCACTGAGCCACATCCCTAACCCTGCTGTTGTCTTAAGGGCCTCATTCTGGAAATAGCTACCATCATTTCTGCTACTGCTTCTTTGACAAGGTTTTTAATCACATAACCAAGGATACCTGGAAAGAAGACTGGAAAATATAATGTAGCCACATGTCTAGAAGGAGAGAGAAATGTATTTTGGTAGACAGCTAGCAGTCTCTGCCTTATTATTGCTAGTGCTTAAATTAAATGGTAGATCTGCACCTATTTTTCCTAAAATAATCAGACTTTCACATTGAAGTCGGTGTATCTGCTTGTATTTGATAAATTACTTTCAACACAGACTAATTCATCATTTGGTCTTGCCATACCCTATTTAACTTGCACTTTTTCCTGCCTTCCCTTTTGATGTCTAAAGTGGCTCACATTGTTATTGGAAAGTTTGTTAAGATTTTTAAATAGTTTTGAACTTGACTGTATTTGATGGCACCACACCAAAATGATAAACATCCAACCTACTGTTCTCAGTTGCAGTTCATGATGGTCTGTAGGCAGTGAGTAATTAATTTAGCCTGTCTTAATGCTTCAGAATTCAGTCTTATTTCATCACCAGCAGAGCATTATCCTAAATTAGAAGTTTACAACTGGGAGTGAGGGTGCAGTTTTGCCTCCTGGGGATATTTGGCAGTATCTGAATATGTCTTTGGTTTTTAGGACCTGGGGTGGGAGGAGGATGCTCATGGCATCTACTGGGTAGAGGTGATATATGCTACTAAACACCCTGCAGTGGACAGGACAGCCCTGAACACTATAATGCATTACACTGCCCAAAATGGCAAGGATGTAGAGATTGAGAAACCTTGCCCTAGGTTGTTAAATCAAATATGAAACCACTTATTGCTCACTCTGTGCCAGGCATTGTGTTGAAGTCTTCATTGTGGACATAGTTTCATTTTATCCCCAGGACATCCTTGTGAGGCAGGAACTACCATCATCACCATTTTACTGAAGATGGAATTAAGGCTTGTTGAGGTTAAATGGCTTGCCCAGGATCATATTGTTAAATGTTGGACTCTGGATTTAGTTCTAGGCATTAGAAACTAAAGCTGTTCTTACCCACTATGCCAGACACCTGGAGTCCCCAAGCCTAACATTAATCAGCCATTTTTCACATTTTCCTACTTTATAAACACTGATTCATCATCACATTCAGGATACATCTTATCAACAGAGTCTGTGTGTCCATATTTTTTTTTTGACATAGAGAGTGGGAAAGCCTGCTTTTCTTAAATTGTACTAAAATACACATAACAGAAAGTTTACCATTTTAACCATTTTAATTGTATAATGCAGTGGCATTAAGCACATTCATAAAATATTGGATCTACATAATTCATTTATTTCCAGAACTCTTTCATTATCCCTAACCCATGAAACTCCCTACTCCTGCACACTCAAGCCCCTGGTAGCCTCTATTCTACTCACTATCTCTGTGAACTTCCCAACCCATACCTAATATCATTGAAATCAGAATTTATCATTTTGTTTTACTTATCTCACTTGGCATATTTTCAAGGTTCATCATACAGTAGCACGCATCTGAACATTGTTCTTTTTTATGACTGAATCACATTCCATTGTATGTATGTCTCACTCATTCATCCATTCCTTAACTGGTAGGCATTTTTTTTCTCACATTTTGGCTATTCTGACTTTCCTTTTATTTTTAATCTAAACCTTATTCCATTACTTCTTCCTTTTCCTTTTTTTGGCAGCATAAGTTAGAACAAATTAGATTTTGTATTTTCATTACTGTGGGGATTCTTTTGAGAGACAGTTGCTACTCTTTAGGGTTTGTTAGGTTTGTTAAGGTTATGCTTAACAGAATTCTTGTGGTCAGCAATATGTTTTGAGAATCTCCTTTGTGGTGGGTCCTAGGGATACAGAGATGAATAATATAAGGTCCCAACTTTCCGGGAGCTCAGAGTTTAGTAGGGAAAACAGAGGTGTAAGTAATTACAATGCCAAATCCTGTGTATGGGAGGAACCCAAGGAAGAGAGGACTAGCTCTACCTGAGGAGGTCAGAGAAAGCTTCCGGAGGGAATCAAAATTTAAGCTACATTTTGAAGAATGAGGGAAAATTCAGGGAGGGAGTGACAGCAGGAGCAGGACCCAGCAAACTTGAAACCTGCTTTAGGGAATTGGTACTTTTTCCTGTAGGCGGTTGGAGCTACTAGAGTTTTCATGCAGAAAACTGATGTGATCATATGTCAGTGTGAAGAATGCAGAAGACAGGGGAGTTGGAGACTGTGGGTGGCTGCAAGACTAGGTCAGGAGAGGGTTGACCAAGACAGGAGGAGCTGACCAGGGTTGCAACCAGGCATGTGAGCTGGGATGAAAGGGAGCTAGATTGTGGAATAAATTCTATGTGAGCAATAAAAGAAGGGCCTATTCTGAGATGGAATTCAAATATCTGGCTTGGTACCATTAAACCAAATAGGAAGAATAAGTGTGTTGAGAAAAAAAGGAAAAATTTTCATTTTGGGCATCTGAGTCTGAACCATCTGTGCAATGTGCAGATGGGAATGCTGCCATATTGGATAAGAATTCCATCCTTAACCATTCTCATCTTGTTGGCTCTGCCAAACATGGGAAGTGGTTGGCTACAGCACAGCTATTTTTCCTATTTGTCAGTGTAGCCCTTTCCTACCCATTAGAATGTAAAGACGTGTCCCTGTCTCCTAAGATAGACTCTTTATGCACAGCCAGTGGAGAAGTAGGATAAAAAAATTTTAAGTCCCATGAGTGTTTGAGAAGGTAGGTAGAACAACTTAGAAAAAGATGTAAAATAATGTATTACATAAAAATACAAATAAGGTGATTTCTATTGAAACATCTCATTCAAGAGCTAGAATTAAATTGCCATAAGCCATTGCAGGGAGAAAAACCTGGCAACCCACTCCCAAAAAATAATCAGCTTTTGAAAACCCTATGAGTAGCAGAGAAGCAGTAACAATACTGTTTCACCTGTTGTACATAGGGTCGCTTTGAGTAGTATACTGACTTGAAAGCACCTAACAAGTAACGACAAGCCATTGCAAGTTTAGTGTGCATAAAATCTGACAGATGCTTGGTTTTAGGGGGAAAGTTTTTTTTTCTTCCTTACCTTTTAATTTGTTGTTGTTTTTAAGGCCTACCAATACCATTTGTAAATATTAAGACTCACATCCAGGGCTTCAAACCTGTAAGAAAGTTGAGTTGAGGTTTGGATGCAGGTTCAATATCTTAAAATTTAAAGGGTTTGGGTTCAGTTCAGGTTTGAGTTTAAATCCTACGTGTAGATAGCAGGGCTTCAAACCAAACCCAAACCTGAACCTAAACCCCAAACTTAATCTGGTTCAGGCATTTTAAAGAATTTTTCTGGACCTGAACCAGAACATGAACCCAGTGAAAAATTGGATTCAGGTTCAGCCTTCAGTGTTTTTATTTTGTATCAGTTGTTTAAAAAATTGAAAAAAAAATTTTTTAAATTATTCATCTTTATACACACAGGATTAAAATTTTAAAGCTGAACTCAAACCAAACCCAGGCCCTCTAAATTTTAACATATTGAACCCGCATCCCAACCTGAACCCGGTTTTTCATGATTTTGAAGCCCTGCTTATTTCTACTCTTCAGTGCATGGTTGTCTAATAAACTACTGGCAAGAATGAAATCACTGACCAAGTGGGGCAACAGTCTTTCCTGATGGTAAAGAAACTAGTAATCTCTACATGTACATTTTAGGCCTGGCCTCCAAAAGAAATCTACCCAAAAAATTAGTGTGTTTGCATCCAGGGCTACCGAGCCTCATCCTTGGCGGCCTCTGTATTGTCCTGAGTTGTAATTTTCCATGTCATCTAAATTTGTAATAATTCTTTAATATGACAGAGTTTCAACGAAATATTCTGCTTGCTGCATTTCTTCTGAATGAGTAATTCCCTGACAACTACCAGATCTTGGCAGAAGCAAACCTGGTCATAAGTTATGCTCCACTTTTAGAGTGTTGAAACCTATGATGTGTAACACAGTGTCTCTGAATTCAGATGCTGATTTTTCTCAAGAAAATTTGAGACAAAGAAAGAAAAGGAAATGAAATACCCAAATTTAAGAGTGCAACTACTGTATTATTATAACACTTAAAGAAATACATAGACACTAATGATGAAGTCATTTTTTTCAAAATGAAAAACCCTGAGTTTTCCCTTTTCTTTTTGTGGCTTGAGTGTGGCTTAAATGCTGCGGGAGTTTCAATTACTGAAAGAGGTAAGCTCTGTAGAATAAAAGCATGAGGCTAGATGCAGGAGCCAGGTTCATTTATATTAACAGGCAACCAAATCTAACATAAAAGATGAAGAAGTTTGTGTTTTTTGGAATACATTATGGTTCTTCCAAGAAACCAGCAATGTGACTTGACCACACTGTTCATTAATGGTTTTGGATGGCCACCGTGTCTGCCTGCCTGCTCAATCCAAAACTGTGGTAACTCTCCAGCAAACTTACAGAGGGTTATGTCATTCTCACTTAGCCAGCCCAGCACTTTTTCCATCTGTTCACATATAGAACCTGGGTGCTCTTTTTGCTTGGAGCATGGGAGAGAGAGAGTGGAGGGAGAGAGAGAAAAAGAAAGAGAGAGAGAGAAGCTGGATGACTTGTTTCCTGTAATTTAAAGAGTCTGACACTATGGCACACCTCTGTTACCCCAGTGACTCTGGAGGTGGAGGCAGGAGGAATGCAGGTTCAAGGCCAGAAGCAGCCTGCACAACTTAGTGAGATGCTGTCTCGAAATAAAAAATAAAAAAGGTGCTGAGGTGCAGCTCAGTGGCATAGCACTTGTGTGAGGGCCTGGGTTCAACCCTCCAGTACCATAAAAATAAATAAAAAAGTAAAAAGAAAGAAAATAAGTAAAGAGCATATGTTAATTGCTATTTAAGAAATCTGTTAAGCTTAAACAGGCTTGGTATAGTCAATCACCATCAAGATTTTTATGAGACAAACAAGAGTACAGAGCAGCTTTTCTGCCAATGTGTTAGCAGCTTGATAGATGTTTCCAAATTGAAATGATGCAACAACCAAGACTTCTTTTCACTGGGGGTAACCTCAAAGGCCATTTGCATTGTAGTCACAACATCTGCTTAACTAGGTTTAGCATTAGGATACTTGGTTGTATTTTCCCAAAAAAGGAAGAGCTATGTGTTGTGCACAATTGCTAAATATTCTGTTTTAAATTGCTTTCATTTCTTGACCTCCTAAATTTTTACTGAAGTATTTGCTAATGGCCTTAAAAGTTGGGAAAATGATTGGGTCATTGCCTTGGGTTTTGGGCTTTTTACAAGGATAGAAGTTGAAGTATTCTGACATAAAATGTACTCCTTCTAAACTAATTTTCTCAGTTACATTCAGAGTTTGCTAAAATATATGTTCATATACATTTTTATATACAAGAACTTCCCCAATTGGTTATCCTATTTATCTTCATGTTTTTTTCCCTTTGCCATTCATGAACTTTTTTCAGTAAAGTGACATCCCTTTTTTTTAACTATTATTATTTTAAAGGTCTCTGGGGAACAAGACTCATGGAGGAAAGCAACAGTAACCGAGAGAAATACCTTAAAAGTGTTTTACGGGAATTGGTCACATACCTCCTTTTTCTCATAATCTTGTGCATCTGTAAGTAGACTCTTTCCTTCCACTAATGGAAAAATTGTGACTATGTTTGACTGTCAAAAATCATAATTAAAAAGATATGTACATGCAATAGAAGGGTGCAGTTTTCTTCTTGATGTTCTTTTCAATTCCAGTTTAGAATTTGGTGAAGTTCACTTGTCTTTGTTGTTGTTGTTGTTGTTGTTGTTGTTTTTAGGTGCCATTTAGTCAGGTCCAACTCATAGCGACCCTCATAGGGTTTTCAATGGCTGATTGTTCCAGGATTGCTTCAGGAGTAGATTTCCACATCCTTCTCCCATTTTTGCAGTGCTGGGGATTGAACCTGGGTCCTCAGAGAGTATGGTGTGACACTCTACCAACTGAGCTAAACCCCAGCCTTGCATTAATGGCAAAGTTGTGGAAATGTTTGGCAAAATGAGAATTAAAGGGACATGTATATGCACCAGAAGGATGCAGTTCTCTCTCCACATTGTTTTCACTTCCAGTTTAGAATTTAGTAAAGTTCTCTTCTATCCTCTGGCAAACATTAATTAAAAATCAGTATTATCCAACTACGGGAGAAGGATGTGGCAACCCACTCCTGAGGCAATCCCGAAACAATCAGCCATTGAAAACTCTATAATGGTCACTATGAGTCAGACACCACTGGACAGCACCTAACAACAACAACAACATTATCCAACTGGCCAATTCCTTGTCAGTTGTGATCATTTTCACTATGAGATGCACGTGACAACCTCCCATACACAAAGAATTCAAGTGAACAGATTTTAGCACTGGGTTTCATTATGATATTATCACTATTATGAAATCAGTGAACACAAATCAATGTAAGAATTGTTTTCAGTCAAATGACTTCCCAAGTTTAATTTTCAAGAAACACAAACAATGTCAACTACTACTACTTTTATTGACATATATGTTTAAAAATCACCTTCTTTTGGATTTGGATATGTTGCATTAATGCTTTCATACTAATCCATTATTTCTTATAAATCTCTGATAATTGCTGGACTGTTTTACTCTACAGGAAACTTTTGCAGACCAAATCTTTCTTCTTCCTCTCTTCCTTCCTTCAATGAATCTGTACATTCTCTGGCCTGGGAAGGATGGGAAGCCTTAGCCAGGAACTGGTCTCAGAAAACCTTTGCCTCCAAGTCCGGAAAGTGACAGGCAGAAAGTCTATCCTGAGTTGAAGCATGTGAAGGATGGATTTCTGGTGGGTCCTCTCTAAAACCTTTTATGAGGACAGGCAAGGAAGCAGATTTACGATCCCCAGACCTTTTACCAAATGCCTCTGAGAAGGAAGTTTATTCTTATAGTGCGTGCTTTGAAATGTTTAAATGTTAACACCCACCTCAGCAAGACTCCCGCTTTTTATATATGGACAGAATCAGAATTTAATCAACACTTTAATACTTCCATTTTTATTACACTATAAGTGATCACCTTGAGTACTGAAAGCTTCCTTGAAGACAATTTTTAGATTTACTACATTTATTGAAAGTAAAAATATTTATAAGTTTAATATAAAAAGTTAAAGAAACATTTAAGTTTCTGTCTTTGTAATTGTAATAAATTGAGTATTGATTTATTTAATACTCCTATACCTCCTGGTGTTTGCTTGCACTAGTAATTTCCAAATAAAGGGCAGGCCTTCTTTTTACATTTTTTGAGACATTGCCTACCTAAGTGGAGAATTAAGGTTTTTAAGCTAAAGACTATGTATGCATGAACAGCATCATCTTGGCTTTTTTCTTACTAATTTTCTGAAAGTTTCTGTTGTTTAGGAGAGAATGTCTCATACCCTTAAAAATGATATTACTTTTTATTTTTTAAATTTTTTATTTATTTATTTTTATTTTGCAGTACTAGGGGTTGGACCCAGGGCCTTGTGCTTGGATGCTTTGCAAGTGCTGCACCACTGAGCTGCACCCTCAGCCCATGTTTTACTTTTTGAGACAGGGTCTGGGTAAATTACACAGACTTCCTCTGGTCTCAAACTTGCAATCCTCCTGCCTCTGCCTTCATAGTTGCTGGGATTACAGGTGTGTGCCACTGTGCCTGGCTGCTTTTTATTTTTTTAAAGAAAACTCATGATGCTTCTTTGGGGAGAGGGAAGCAGCATTATTGAGGAATAATTTATATATGTTAAAATTTCATCCACTTGAGCTGGGCACGGTGGCGCATGCCTGTAATCCCAGCTGCTCGGGTGGCAGAGACAGGAGGATCACAAGTTCGAGACCAGAAGTGTCTGTGTAACTTAGCGAGACCCTGTCTCAAGTTAAAAAAAAAAAAATCATCCTCTTAAATGCCATGCTTATTTATTTTTATAAATGTACAGAGTTGTGCAACCCTCACAATTCAATTTTAGAACATTTCTCTCATCTCAAAAACATCCCATAAACTCTGTTGACTGCATTTGGCAGTCAACCCCTCTTCTCCTTTAAATGTTTCCATCACCCATCACTTAGATTTCAGTTCACAGCATTTTACTGACTTTTTTTGTTTTGGGAAAGGGGTTGGTTTTGTGTTGTGAGACAAAAATCTTTTGACTCATACCTTCTATTTTCCCTAAACCCCAGCTCCAAAAACCATCATTCTACTGTGTTTCTGTGAAGTCAGCATGTTAGATTCCTCATGTAAGTGATATGACATTATTTTAAAAAACATATTATCTAAGAAGGAAATGCCAGAAAGCTAGAACTGATCTATTTACTCCATTAAAAGTTGAAAAGCAAGAGATACAGTATTTTAAACTTTAATGTTCTAAGCTGTTAAAACTTAGAATGCTGAGGTTGATTTTGCTCCCAGCATAGAAATGTTTAAATATTAAGCTGCAGTGGCTTTAAGTAGTAATAGTTTGATTAGCATTACTAAGCTTTTTTAGGCATTTACATATGCAAGCATGTTTCTAACTCACAGTTTACCCCTGTAAGTTAGTTTAGAATTGTGGTGGTCCTACAAATTGCCTGTGCATCAGAATCTTCATGAGAATTTTTAAAAAACTATGCTTCATCCAGATACATTAAATCAGAGCCTTCAGGACGTGGCTGAGGGAACTGAGTTTTCATATGTACAGATAAGTTTGGGAACTAGTCCAGAGAAGTAAATTGAAGACCTAGAGTTTAGGAAGCCTGCCTGATGTCACATGACAAGTCAGTTTTTTCTTGTTTATTTTAGAATGTGGAGTTTTGTTCTGTTTTATACTAATCACATTTTTTATCTATCAAAGCTATATATTTTACATAAGCAAAATTTTATTTCTAGAATATTATAGCGTCTTTGGTTAAGAGATGATCTTCATAGTCATATGGTTAAACCTTCACTGAACATTAAAATTTTCCCCACAACATCCCTTCCAAATGGTCAGTCATCTTGCTGCTCAATGACCAACAGTCCCAGCTTATCATTTCCATTTCCTGTGGCTAACTTAGCAATTCTTCCTTCTGTGAAGCCAAAGTCTACCTCTTCTAGCTTCTCCTAGTTCTACCCTCCAAACTCACTTATTCCAAGTACCTTTTCCATGTTCTCCATGTTTCTTGCAGTTCACGCTTTGGAAGTTTGGAGACAGATGTCTAATCTCCCCTGCATCTTTTCTAGGATAAACCTTTCCAGTTCTCTTAGCTGTTGACCCTGTGATTGGAACCATGGTTTTGAGTAACTCACATGATGGAAATTCCCCCTAACGTGTGTTCTGTTCATCAGAGTCGTCTCTCTATGGTTAGAGAGGTCATGAGCTTCCTTATTGAGGAATGCAGTGTATTCATGCATCATGGCCACATTCTGGAGGCTTCCTCATCATATCAACAATTCCTTAGTCTCATCACCCCAAACCAGAAAACTCTGTTTCCGCTAACTAGTATTTGAGCACTTTCTCCTGGATCATAGTGGAGGTCTTCCTTTTCAGTATTGTTAAATTTAATCTTACTAGGATCTGCTCACCCTTACAATCTGTTGAAATTGTCCTGGTCCTAGATTCATTCATCTCACATTATTAGCCAGTCTTTTCATTTTCACAGTATCAGCAGAATTATTTTCTGTGTCCTTTTCTTGTAAACTAATAAGTCAAAAAAGTTTAGTCAAAGAACAGCAATCCATTAATCAAAGCCTTTTACTTGAACTTCAGTTCATTATGATATCATCTAGCTTAGTGTTGATGAAACAGAATAACAGGGAAGACTTTTTCAAATGCCTGACTGAATAACTCCACCATTCCTCTGATCTGTCAGCTGTTGACTAAATTAAAAAGTAAGAGAGCATAACCAGGCATGATTCACTCCTAATAAAGGCTTACTGGCTTCTTGTGATTGCATTCTTTTCCTATTGTTCAGCAATCTTATTTTTAATTACTGGTTCTAAAATCTTATCAACAATAACCATATCAAATGACCAAAAATATCCAATTCATTATTCTGTGTGCAAATAAGGTAATGTACTTAAACTGTATCTGTGCTTTGCATGTTTACATGTTGTAAGTTCTTTTTATCAAGTAATTAGGGTTCTAGAAGATGGCTCAACATACTAGGGAAAGTCTAAAAGTTTTTTGCATCAAATCTGAGTTCAAATCCTAGCTCTAACACTAACATGCCAAGCAGATTTGGGCAAGTTATTTAATCTTTCTGAGTATTTGTTTCCTCATCTGTAAAATACTTCTGAAACATCATTGTAAGGATTAGAAAGAATACATAAAAAGATCCTGGGATGCTGTCCATCATACAACAGTAGTGCGAAGTAAATCTTCCCACGAATCATTAACAATGGCTGAATTATCTCATCGATGTGCTCTGAGAACCCTATGTTGAACTTGTTTGGACCCAGACAAACAGGTTTTTGTTTTTTTTTTTAAACAGCTATATGCCCATAAAGAGCTTATTTTTCATCTTATTGATGTTAGTCTTATTCCCTCCATTTCAGTCTACTTTGGAAAAAGAAAGAAATACCATGTGAATTAATGAATCTCCCTTTCTCTAATTTAGGATTTAGCTTTACATGAAACCTGAGGGTGCTATGAATTTACCATCAAAGTACTTACTAATATGAATGAGTTACTGTTATAAATTATAATGATATTTTTGTTGTGTGAGTTAGATACTAAAATTAAAGAAATGGTTAAAGAGTATTTTAGAAAACATTTGGAAAAATCAAAGGTCAGTGGTGAATCTAGGACAAAAATACATGTCTTTTCTTTTTTGTATGTGCTTATTCTATAAAATTGCTCAAACCTCTTAAATGTAAACACAATAATAGAAATCATGAAAGTTGAATCAGTGTTATAGGAATTAGTTTGTCTTATTTCTGTAAGTCAAAGAAATAGGCAAAATTAAAAGGCAGAAAAATTACAAAGAATATTAGAAATAAATCACAAAGGATTGATATTGTAACACATTTTCAACTCCACAATCACTGGGAAAGACAGTGGACTTTTGTAAATATTTTACAGAGTAGAAAATGTAACTTAATTTATAGAGTAAAAAATATAATCAACTAGTGTGAGAAAGTCTTTAAATTTACTGATATGGAAACAAGTAATGATAATATAAAAATAAACAACAAAATCATAATATAAAAATCATGGTACAATTAGTTATGTACTAAGACAAGTGGATTCATTGAGGTTAAGGTCAGTGGTTTATCATCATGTGGTGGTGGTGTTAGGAGCCATTGAGTGGGGTTCTACTCATAGTGACCCTGTGTACAACAGAATGAAACACTACTCGACACTGTGCCATGCCCAGCACTATGTCTGACAGCCCTATTCATAGGGCTTTCAGTGGTTGATTCAGGAGTGGGATGCCAGGGCCTTCTCCCAAGACTACAGCACCTGGTATTCCCAGGCGATCTCCCTTCCAAGGGCTAACCAGGCCTGAACCTGCTTAGCTTCTGAGATCAGACAAGATCAGGCACCAGGATGGTATTTGGGGAGCTAATGCACTAACATCCCAAGTCACAGTCAAGGGAGCAAACTTGTCACCATTGCTCATTTCTGCTTTCCCTCCTGCTTACCAGCACATCTCATCCACTAATAATGCAGAACTCTTCCTGAAAGGTGACGACTAAATCAACTCAAGCCTAAAATCTCTTTATGTATAGCACTGTGCATTTATATATGGCACTTTTAGTTTATAGAGAAGCCCTTTAAATGTATGTCCGTATTTTATCTCCACCACATTGGATAAAATATTCCATATCCCTGTGGAATATGGTACAATATAAAACTAGCAAATAAAATATTTTCTTTGCAAAACAGCAGCTTTACCCTGTGACATAAGCCCCAGAATCTGGGGCCAAGATGCCTCGGTCCTACTATCTTCATATCTGGTACAGTTACATATTAAATGCAATTTACATTTTCTTTTTTGTCAACAAGTAATTAAGAGAAAAAAACCGTATGGAGTTGTTAAATGATTTAATTTTATATGTATATGCTTATTTATCCTTTCATTAGTTAATTTAGGGTTTAAAAGATTTATCTAGTTAGATTTTTCTATCTTTGGGGTATTCATTTACTTTGTGGTTTGGCTTACAAAAATAGAAATCTATTGATTTCCAGGCATGGTAGCTTTGTTGTTGTTGTTGTTGTTAGGTGACGTGGAGTCGGTATCCGACTCATAGCAGCCCTCATAGGGTTTTCAATGGCTGACTGTTTCGGGATTGCCTTTGGAGTGGATTTCCAGTTAATAGCTGTTCAAGGTTTCAAGATGCTAAGACCCGAAGTCATGAACTCTAGAGGCAGATATTCGGGATGGAGCACATCTGAAACTCCACCCAAGTTGTCTGATTCCAAATCCAGGAGTCACTGAGCTGCCACATACATGGACTCATGATGTAGGGACTCCTGGTGTAGCTGTCATGCACATATATCAGGGACAAACCAGGGCCTGGTCAGCATAGGGAGTGAGCTCATTGTGGCTGATTATTAAAGGTTTATTACCAATGATCATCATTCAGGACCAGGGCCCTTGTTTCTCTAACTGTCCAGCAGGGGGTGCTGCACAACCAAGGAAATAATGTTACTTCCCTTTGAGTGAAGCCTAGAAAGGCAGGACAGATTCTGAGAATTTCAACAGCAAAAAGCAGCATTGAATCGGAAGCACAATGGTAAAATTAAGGAGATACATTTTTACATCAGTGGATCAAATATTTATTTACATATTTACATATAACCATACCACATTGTTGTTGTGTTGTTGTTAGGTGCCTTCAAGTCGAGTCCTACTCACAGCAACCCTATGTACATCAGATCAAAACACTTGTTGATTCTGTGCCAGGCAAACGATCTTATTTATGTTTAAGCCCATTGTTGCAGACACTGTGTCAATCCATCAGGTGGAGGGTTTTCCTCTTTTGCGTTGACCTGCCACTCTTCCAAACATGATGTCCTTCTCCAGGGATTGATCTCTCCTGACTACATGTCCAAAATATATAAGACGCAGTCTGGCCATTCTTGCTTCCAAGGAACACTCTAGTTGCACTTCTTCTAGGGCAGATTTGTTGGTTCTTTTGGCAGTCCATGGTATATTCAATAGACGTCTCCAGCACCACAATTCAAAAGCATCAATTCTTTTTCTGTCTCTCTTGTTCAATGTCCAGCTTTCACAACCATATGATGCCACTGAAAATACCATATCACATAGAGGAGTCAAAACTTTTCAATAATGTATCAAGATTCCTTTCTAACAACATCAAAAACAAAACCACGGTAAAACACCCCAGAATGGCATGTTAATTATATTAATCAATTCAGCCAAAGCACATTCTAATTTCATATTAACTGAAAGTAATCAACTTATTCATTTAGTTGGCTTTTGGAATTCTTCACTCCTCTTTTAGGTTGGCTTTGTCCGCTCTCTTTACTCTGGACCTACAGAAGTCCTCTGCAGAGGGCATCATATGCATGTCTACCTCTGTGGAGTTGGGAAAGCAGCATACTCCCCTAAGCACTGTGAGACCCTCTTCTGGAAGGAGAGGTCACCTCTGTTAATCCTTGTATCCAGTCCTTGTCCCATAAGTGAGAGTGAGTTGCAATTCTAAATCCTTACCTCAGGTCCAATACAGTTTTTGAGTTTTGAAGAAGACTGTTCTTGTCCTAAGTATTTGGGGTCATGGGATGACAGGGAGCGATCCTAACTAGAGGAACTAGAAATTATTCATTCTGTGCCTAATGTGGGGCTAGTGTTTAGCTGAGTTTGTAGAATGCTTCTGTACTCTCTGAGGCCCTTAGCTTGATCCCCAGCACCACAAAAAGGGGAAAAGGATGTAGTAATCCACCCACAAAGCAATCCCGAAACAATCAGCCATTGAAAGCCCTATGAGGGTTGAGATGAGTTGGACCTGACTCTACAGCACCTAATAGCAACAACAACATGCCTAGTATATTGCACAGGCTGTGTGTATCATGTTTATTTACTGCTTAGTTGATTGCTTGAGATAAATTCCCAAACACATTTATATTAGATCACTATTACCTACTCCTCTCTTTTAGTAATCTTACTATTCTATGATACTTGAAAGGGGAAGAGGGATATATGACTGAGATTTACTAAACGATACTTAACCAAAAATAATTTAATACAGGGTCACTAGGCATTTTGTGATGCCAAAGCCCTGTGGCATCCGATCCCGGAAGCTAAGCAGGGCCGGGCCTGGTTAGTACTTGGATGGGAGACCGCCTGGGAACACCAGGTGCTATAGGCTTGGGAGAAGGACCTGGCAACCCCCTCCCAAAAATCAATCTGCCATTGAAAACCCTATGAACAGCAGAGAATTACTGGCAATAGTGTTTCCCCTGTTGTACAGAGGGTCGCTATGAGTCGGATACTGACTCGACGGCACCTAACAACAACAACAACAAACATTATTATGGGAGAAAGGCCTGGCAATCCACTCCCAAGGCAATCCCGAAACAGACAGCCATTGAAAATCCTGTGAGGGTCGCTATGAGTCAGATATCGACTTGATGGCACCTAACAACAACAACAAACATTATTATGCTTGCAGACATAGCCTTGTGATGTCCGATCCCATCAGATCTTGGAAGCTAAGCAGGGTCGGGCCTGGTTAGTACTTGGATGAAAGACCTCCCGGGAACACCAGATACTGCAGGCTTGGGAGAAGGACCCGGCAACCTACTCCCAAAAATCATTCCGTCATTATAAAACCCTATGAATAGTAGAGAAGCACTGACAATAGTGTTTCACCTGTTGTATGTAGCGTCGCTATGAGTAAGATCCCATTCGATGGCACCTAACAACAACAAGGAACATTATTATAGAATGAGGTAATATAGAAGCAGATAATCACCTGTGGGGGTTTCAGAGCAGTAGTAGAGTAGAGTCTGTAGAGGTCAGTCTCAGGATCAGAACAGGATAGCAAAGGTTGGAAGATTGATTTGGGGGAAACCAAGAGCAACCTGCCCTGTGGTTGTAGGGAGAGTGAGTGACATGGTCCCAGCTCATGTTGGGTTCTGTGCATATCATCCTTACCACCTTGCAGCATCTAATCTGGAAAGCAGCAAGAAATGAAAGCAAATAAGCATGCCCAGAGACTATTGCATTCTCAACAGTAAGCCAATTTTGTTTCATGGAGCCCAATATCAATATATATCCCAAAAGAACGATGGGAGAAGGAAGAAAAAGGTTGAGAGTAGACCTTATGTGGATATCTGTCCATCCACCAGCAACAGTCTCTGCGAATGTGCGTGCAGGTCCCTCTCGGAGCTCACGTGGCTCTTTCTGTGTTCCAGTGACCTATGGCATGATGAGCTCCAATGTGTACTACTACACCCGGACAATGTCACAGCTCTTCCTAGACACCCCAGTGTCCAAAACAGAGAAAACTAACTTTAAAACTCTTTCTTCAATGGAAGACTTCTGGAAGGTATTTACAGATGACTTTGAAAGTACCTCTTTGTGCCTGAAAGTTGTTCATTGCCAAATAGGTTCAATGCACATGTATCTACAGGGGCTACTCTTTACCACCACTTGAGATGTTGGAAATTATGTAGAGTTGTTCAGAATTATTGTTTCTACTTTCAAAGAGTGATGAGGTACCATTTACTGAGACCCTTGCAGGTGTCTTGCCCTGGGCTGGGTGTTTCACACCTTCCCTTATTTAATCCCCATAGTGACCTCACTAGGTGAGTACTAATACTGTGGCCCAGTTTGTAAATGAGGCAAATGGGATTCAGGATACTTAACTGTCTGTGGTCTCATGGATAAGGAATGAGGAAAATGGACTTTTTGTAGCATGACAGCCACTTTTTTACCCTAGCTTGTTCATTCAATCATTCATGATCAATAAATATTGACTGGGAATCTCCTAGAATGTAAGGCCCATAAAGGCAGTTTGGGTGTTGCATGTTGCTTTGTTTTTTTGTGTTTTGTGTCTTTGTTAATAATGACACATATCCCCAGCTATTAGAACAATGACTGACATGAGGTAGGAACATTATTTCAAAGGACTGCTAATGTAAAATTCAACCCAGCTCCTTCCTCAGTTGTCAAAAATTCCAGCATACTATCAAGAGTATAAAAAATGTGATATCACAGGGAAAATAGTGAGCCATTCTGTTCAGTATGGTGCTTGGAATCTAAGGAAGTCAAAAGGGAAATCAAAAAGGAAATAATTGTTTCTCCCTGGTGAAATAGTTTCTAAAATTCTTCCTAAACCCCATGGTCTCAGCTGTTTATTTTAAGCATAGAGCAAACTGAGTCACTGGAATTTATCAGTGTCTAACAATATTTGGCAACCAAAAACATACTTGCCTAATGTTAACCTTTCCCTCCTAGTGGGGCAGATCAGTCCCCCTCTACTGATCATCTGTTAAGGATAACACACTGAGAAGTGACTAGATCTGTCCTCCTTAGAGGTGTAGCTTCTCATGACTCTGACAAGACACTTCTCACACATACATGGTTCCATGATAGTAAATGCCAAGCCCTAAAGAGACAGAGAGGGGCTGAAGGTCTCCCTGTGCAGCAGAATAATCCAGATAAAAAATGAATCCACCAGAAGGCAAACTAGTAATCCATACTCTTGCCTTTTTTGCCCCACACAAGTTCAGAATCAGCATCCTGTGAGATGCTGTTTTGTAAGGAAAAGTAAAGTTGATGGTGTCCGTGGGTTATTCAGCATCCCCACTGCTGCTTTTAGTCCCACAAGCAAAATCAGAGCTTCTACTTACTAAGCATTTGCCCTATGTCAAGAGTGCTGACCACACAAAAGATGGATTTTCCAGATTCCAGAACCCTAGCTCAGAGGATCCTACTCAAGGTCCCACAGCTAGCAAGTGACATACCCAAATCTCTCTGACAACAAAGCCCACTCTTCCCACTCTTCCTTCTCCAGAGAGTCGCTAAAGTCTTGGTCACACAAACAGTCCAGATAGGAGCTGCTGCTTAAGGAGCTGCTGAACTTGGAACCTCTCAAAACCACTCTGTTTTCAGTTCGCAGAAGGCTCCTTGCTGGATGGGCTATACTGGAAGGTGCAACCCAGCAATCAAACAGAGGCTGACAACCGAAGTTTCATCTTCTACGAGAACTTGCTGTTGGGAGTCCCACGCATACGGCAACTCAAAGTCAGAAATGGATCTTGTTCCATCCCCCAGGACCTGAGAGATGAAATTAAAGAGTGTTATGATGTCTACTCTGTCAGCAGTGAGGACAGGGCTCCATTTGGGCCAGGAAATGGAACTGCGTAAGTATCTGTGACTCATGGCCACTCAGTGACAGTCATCCATGCACTTGTTAATTCTCTTCCCTCCCACTCACATCCATTCACTTGTTCTCTGACAAATTCCCCCAGAAGATGCCCTCAGTGACTCTTCAATGCTGTGTGTAAGCCTGGCCATGTTGGGATTTGGTTTTGACATTTTCTCTTATCTTTCATCCATCTTTTAGTTTCTTCATGCAGATTTTGAAAAGGTCAAATTGCTGACTGTATGAGAGAAGTTATTTGAGCCTTTGGAGATTTTGTTTAAGATATTTGAATCCTCCTTCTATAGCTCCAATAACCTTGCCCTCTAGATGGTTCGCTAGGAAGTTTTCTGTTTCAGAAATTATTTTTTAGTAGCTATTAAAAATACATTTTTCAGGATGCAATTATTTAAAGTACAATCTTTTATTGACACATAGCAATAGTAATATATTTGTGGGTAGAGTACAATGATTTTATACATGTGTATGATATGTAATGATCAAAGCAAGATAAAAAGCACTTCTGTTCTCTCAAACATTAATCATTTCTGTTTGTTGGGGACCATCAGATTCTTCTTTTCTAGTTATTTTTGATATATGTCATAAATTGTTGTAGACTAGGGAGTCTCTAGGGAGAAGGAACTGGCAGCCCATCACAAAAACAAGTAACCATCGAAAACCCTGGCAATAGTAGAGAAGCACTCTGAAATATAGGGCCAGAAAATGAGACCCCTAGGCTGGAGGACATTCAAGAAACAACTGGGGGACAGTTGCCTCTGCAGAGTAGAGTCAACCTTACTGAATGGAATAAAGCTCCTCGGACCTTCTTTTGCTGATGTGGCATGACTCAAAATAAGAAGAAACATAGTGGCTGCAACAATGGGATCACACATGAAAAGATCATGTGCATAGCACAGTGTCGGATAGTCTTTCATTCTGTCATACATAAGATCACTCTGAGCCAGGTCCAACTCAATGGCACCTAACAATGACATAGTTACCCTATGTGCTATAAACACCACAACTATTTCCTCCTACATGCCTGTGTTTTGGACCCCTTTTGTCTGGCCTCCTCCCTACCTTTCCTAGCCTGTAGTAACCACTAATATGTTTTCTTCTTCTGTGAGATTGATTTTCTTTAGTTTTTGCATATGAGTAAGAACATGCAATATGTCTCCTTCTGTTCTTCGCTCATTTTACATACCATCATGTCCTCCAGGTGCATCCATTTTGATGCAAATGATGGGATCTCATGCTTTATTATTGCTGAATAATAGTCCACTGTATATGTATGATGTGCTTTCTTTTTTATTAGCCTCTATTAATTGTCCAAAGTAGCTTGTTTCATTGTGACATTTTCATACATACATACAACGTATTTTCTAACCAGTTTTACTTCTCTTAGCCTCCTTTTACCTCTACCTTATCCACTTCTATATCTTTAAGAGTCTCTTTTCTACTTTCATGTCCTTCCCATCCCTCTAAATTCTACATATGAGAAAAACATAAGCGCTACTTGTCATTGTGAGTCTGGCTCATTTTGCTTAGCATGATGATCTCCACTTCCATCCATTTCTGTGCAAATGATATGATTTTGTTCTTTTTAATGGCTGAATAAAACTCCTTTGTGTGTATACACCACATTTTCTTTATCCATTCATCTGTTGATGGGCACCTAAGTGAATTCCATAACTTGACCATTATGAATAGTGCCATGATAAACATGGCTAAGCAAGTATCTCTATAGTAAACTGATTTTCATTTTTTGGTGGGGCATACCCATGAGTGGTATAGCTGACTCATGTAGTAATTCTATTTTTCATTTTTTGAGGAACCTCCATACTGATTTCCATTCCTGCCAACAATGTATAAAGGTTCCTTTTCCTCCTACATCATCAGCAGCACTTGTTGGTTTTTGTTTTGGTGATGATAGCCATTCTAACTGGTGTAAGATGGAATCCAATGTAGTTTTGATTTGAATTTCTCTGTTGGCAAAAGATATTGACTTTTTAAATGCATTTATTGTTTGAAAACTGTCTGTTCAGTTCATTTGCCAACTTAAAGATTGGATTATTTGCTCTTTTGCTGTTTAATTTTTTAAGTTCTTTATAATATTCTAGATATTAACCCCCTGTTAGATGAATAGCTTGCAAAGATTTTTCTCCCATTCTCTAGGCTGTTTCTTCACTCTGGTAGTTTCATTGCTTGCTGTGCAGAAGTTTTTTCACTTGATGTAATCTCAATTGTCATTTCTTGCAATTAGCCATATATTCTGAATCTAATCCCCACCCTTTCAACAGTTTTAGAGGGCTACAAAGTCATATGAGGATTAGAATCTTCTGTGGATTTTATTTGTTCAAGACAGCTGTCTCTCAACTGTGGATTAGATTAGAGAATATATGGTATTTCCTCAGCAATTAGACTCCTATTCAGAAAATCATTGCCCATGCTTGTACCTATTAGCAAGTTCAAAGTTTCAGTCTTCCATTAAGGGCTTTGATCAATTTTAAATTGTTTTTGGTACAGGTGAAATGAGTGATGTGGTTTTAGTTTTCTTTATGTGAGTATGCAGTGTTCACAGCATCTCTTGTTACAGACACTGTTTTTCTTCCAACATATGGTTTTGCTACCTTTGTTGAGATGGCTATAGATACGTGGGCTTATTTCAGGATCTTATATTTTTTTTCTTTGGTCTACATATCTGCCTGTGTGCCAGTATCATGCTGCTTTTATTACTATGGTATTATAGTATAGCATGAAGTCTGGTATTGTTGATACCTCCAGCATTGCTTTTTTTGCTCAGAATTGCATTGGCTATTGGGGGTCTTTTGTATTTCCATCTGTATTTTATGATTTTTTTACCTGTATCTGTGAAGAATATCACTAGAATTTTTATAAGCATTGCAGTGTCAGTAGATCATGTTCAGTATTAGGGCCATTTTAACAAGATTAACTGCCAGTCCATGTACATGGAAGGTCTTTCTTTTTTAATTTCTGTCTTCATTGTTTTATAGTTGTCATTCATAGTTGCCTTAACCTCTATAATGGTTTGGTTTATATGTAGGTATTTTATTTTATTTTATTTTAGTGAGGCTATGGCAAATAGAATTGCATTCCTGATTTCTTTTTCAGTGACTTCATTATTGGTGTGTAGAAAAGCTACTAATTTTTGCATCCTAATTTTGTTGATTTTGTATCCTACTACTTTGGTAAAGTGTTTATTGGATTGAAGAGTCTTCTGGTAGAATCATTAGGGTGTTTTAAGTACAGGACCATATCATGTGCAAACAGGGATAATTTGACTTCTTTCCTATTTCTCTTACCTTTTTTTTTTTTCTCCTGCCTTATTAAGGCCAAGAATTCAAGTACTAATTGAATAAGAGTGGTGAAAATGGACATCCTTGGTTTGTTCCTGATTTTAAAGGAAATGGTTTCAGTGTTTCCTCTTTCAGTATAATCTTGGCTATAGGTTTTCCATATATAGCCTTTAGTGTGTTCAGGTATAATCCTTCTACTCCTGGTTTCATCAGTGCTTTTATCATGAAAGGTATTGAATTATGGTGCAGGCTTTTTTCTTTCCATCGATTGAAACGATCATATGATTTTTATCCTTGATTTTATTCTCTTTTGTTCTTGAGTCTTGATTTTATTTATGTGCTATGTTAATTTTATTGAGTTGTGAATATTTAACCTTTTTTTTTATTTCTTGATCATGGTTATAATCTTTTTAAGGCATTATTCAATTCAGTTTCCAAGTATTTTGTTGGGGATTTTTGCATCAATGCTCTTCCAGGAAATTTGTGTATTGTTCTTTTTCCTTTTTCCTCTTTTTTTTTTTTGTGTGTGTATGTGTGCGTGTGTGTTTGTATGTGTGTTTACAATGCTAGAGTTTGAATTCAGAGCCTCACGAATCCTAGGCAGGCTGTCTACCATTGAGCTGCATCCCCAGACCCTTTTTTTACTTTTTGTTTTGTCATAGGTCCTCAATAAGTTATGTAGGCTGCCTCTGGCCTCAAACTGGAGATACTCTTGTTTCAGCCTCTTTAGTATCGGGGATTACATATGTGCACTATGGCACTTGGCTTTTTTGTTGCCTCTTTAACCAGTTTGGCATCAAGGTAATACTGGCTTTGAAGAATGAGTTTAGAAAGATTCCTACTCTTTCTATTTTACAGAATAGTTTGAGGATTATTGGTATTAATTCTTCATTAAAGGACTGGAAGAATTTAGCAGTAAGTCCATTTTCCTGGGGTTTTCTTTGTTGAGGGACTCTCACTGCTTCAATCTCATTGGTTGTTATAGATATCTTTAGGTCTTTTTTTTTATCTCCCCTGTTTCACCCTGTTTCAATTTTGGTGGGTTGTATGTGTCTAGAAATTTATCCATTTCTTTTATATTTTCTAATTTATTGGGATATAAGTTCTCAAAGGATTCCTTAAAGATCCCCTGGGTTTCCTTGGCATCTGTTGTAATACCTCTTTTATCATCTCTAGTTTTATTAATTTGAGTCTTATCTCTTTTTTTCAATTAGTTTAGCTAATGATTTGTTAATTTTATCTTTTCAAAGTACCAACTCTTTGTTTCATTGATCTTTTGTGTTCTTTTAGTATCCATTTCATTAATTTCACTTCTGATCTTTTTTATTTATTTCCTTCCACTAATTTTGGGTTTGACTTGTTCTTATTTTTCTCAGATGTTTTTTCTCAGAAGTGTATCATGAATTATTTATATGAATGCTCTCTTATTTTTAATGTAGTCACTCATAACTAAACTTCCCTCTTAGAACTGCCTTCACTATATCTGTTGTGTTATTATTTTCATTTGATTCTAAGAATTTTTAATTTCCACTGTGATTTCTTTAATGACCCATTCATTGTTCAAAAGTGTATTGTTCAATATCCATGTGTTTGTGTATTTTCTATAGTTTCTCTTGCTGTGGATTTCTGTTTTTATTATCTAAAGACACAAGAAATTAATTACGTATTTGTTAAAAGTTTCTTAATTAAGTAAAATGTGATCTATTTTGGAGAAATTTCCCTGTGTATCTATAGTTGTTGGATGGAATATTGTGTAGATGTCTGTTAAATCTGAACTATGGTGTTGTTTAATTCTGAAGTTTGTTAGATTTTTGTCTGGATAATGTATCTATTCATAAGAGTAGGGTATTGAAGTCATTCCCTATTCTTGTTTATGGACCTACCTGTCCCTGTATGCTCAGTAGTGTTTGTTCTCTGAAATTGGTTTCACCAACATTTGGAGTATATATATGTACAATTATCATATCTTCTTGATGGATTGTTCTTTTTATTAGTGTATAGTGATCTAACTTTATCTCTTCTAAGTTTGGCTTAATATCTGCTTTGCCATATATTAGTATAGCTACTCCAGCTTGCTTTCAAATTATGTCTGCTTAGAATATTATTTTCTATCCTTTCACTTTCAGTTTGTACATGTCTTTGCTAGTGAGGTGTGTTTCTTATAGACAGCAAATAGTTTGATCTTTGTTTTCAGTTCAATCAGCTAGTCCATATCTTTAACTTGGAGATTTAAGGCCATTTACATTTAGGGTTATTATCCAGAGATGTGCTCTAATTATTGTAATTTTATTTTATTTTTCTTGGTTGATTTGAATACTCTTTGTTCTTTTCTTTCTTCTTTACTCATCTTAGAGTTTTGCTGGATTGCTGAGTTGATATTTGATTCTTTCCTAATTCCCAGTTGTTTATATGTCCTTCTAGTGAGGATTATTCTTTTCAAGCTCCAATGATTGTGAATTTCTTTCTTCCTCTTCTTTGTGTAGGATTCCTTCAATTATCTTTTGCAATAACAGTTTATAGTAGTCATGGATTGCTTTAGTGTGTCCTCATGGTCTTTATTTCTCCTTCAGTTCTGCAAGATAACTTTGCTGTATATAGTTGTCTTGGTTGGAAGTAATTTACTTTCATGGCTTTAAATATATAATTTCATGCTCTCCTGG
Organism: Pedetes capensis; assembly: GCA_007922755.1. NCBI lineage: Eukaryota > Metazoa > Chordata > Mammalia > Rodentia > Pedetidae > Pedetes > Pedetes capensis. The sequence continues at coordinate 23,702 of VMDO01010656.1, read as the reverse complement.
CTTTTATACTTTCTACAGAAGTCTACTGTTACCCTGAAGTTTCACAGTTGGCCCTGTGTGTGCAGAATACCCCCTCGTTGTTCTCTTCTCAGGGGAAAGTCTTTTAAATGAGTTTAACTTTTTATACCCTTAAGGATGGGGTAGGTGGAGGCTCAGTGATTCTTGCAATGGCCTGAAGGCAACCATATCATTGTACTGGTGCAAAAGAAGCAAAGTACTTGGATTCTTTTTAATGGTGCTAATTTCTTCAGAAATCATGCTTTCCTTAGCCCCAACTTTACATGTCTTTTCTGGCTAAATGTCAAGTCTTTCAAGTCTTTCTGCTGTTGTTTTTGTTCCCAGTTCTCACTGTGAACCTGGCTGAAAATACCTAATAAAAGCCATTCTATTGCTGAAATGCTGGGCTGCCTTGAAATTTCCTCCACAAGGTTAATTTGTCCATCACCTTTAAATTTAGCCTCATGAAAGTCTCAGAACACAAACAAAATGTCGATAGTTTCTTTGTGAGAATGTAACATGCATGGCTTCTAGTCTAATTCCCAACAGAGTCTGTGTTCCCATCTGAAACCTCATGAGCACAGTCTTCATTGTCCACATTCTGATCAGCGTTCTAGTCTAGGAACTCCCAGGAGATTCCATTGTTGTTGTTAGGTGCCATCAGATTCCATTATAATCACCCATTAAGTTCTGCCTAACAAACAACAAGGCAATAGCAATCTAGGCTTTCTCTAGCCTGTTTCTCCAAACTTTTACAAATTTCTCCCACAAACCATTTCCAAAGGTTTTTGAACTATGTGATCAGGTAGTAACAGCAACAACCCCATTTCTCTGGACCAGTTTTCTGTGTTAGCAATTTTTCATTGTTGTGACAATTGCTATCTGAATGTAACAATATCTCAATCTTGTTTTTAATCACTGATAATTCTTTCTTCTACTTTTAATTAGTTGGATCTATACAAGTGAAAAGGACTTGAATGGGAGTAGCCACTGGGGAATAATTGCAGCTTACAGTGGAGCTGGCTATTACCTGGATTTGTCAAGAACCAGAGAGGAAACAGCTGCCCAGATTGCTGGCCTCAGGAAAAACATCTGGTTGGACCGAGGAACCAGGGCAACCTTTATTGATTTTTCAGTGTACAATGCAAACATTAACTTGTTCTGTGTGGTCAGGTGTGTACTGTGGGTGTATATCCCTCCCATTTCTGGACAGTTCAGTGCTCATCCTATTCTGGAGATGGGCCAGAAAACACTTGCCTGCAGCTGGCTAGAGGAGGGTGACAAGGATCCAGGCTGGTAGCAAAGGAGAGGTAGAAACGACAGGCTTTGTGGGATATAGATATTTGGGGAAGGGAATTCGGATCCTAGAATATTGTGACTTGGAAAGAATCTTCAGTCTAGTTGAAGTTCATCTAAATTCTGGTCGTGACCCAGAAAAAACTGTGTTTTTCCAACATCTATCTTAAGCAGTTATAAGGATGATAAGAGCTCCATGCTCCATCATCATGTACTTCAGCTGTCAAATCTTGATGCCCCTCACTGAGTTTCCCACTCTCAGATGATGCCAGTGCTTTAGATACAAGCATAGCAGTGAGGGGCACTGCCTGATAGATACCCAGGTACCTGCTCATGCTTTGTTCTTGTTGTTGTTAGGTGTTCATGCTTAAGACTCACTAATGGCACATAAAGTTCATCCATACAGCCTAAGACTTTGCCATCATGACCAATCTGTGACACAGTAAGGAAACTGACAGATTCCACTGGCTTGTCTTGGAGCTTTTGTTCATTCATTCATTCATTAAATGTTTCTTGGACAGTTAGTATGTGCCAGGCACTGTTTTAAGTTGTTTGGACACATTAGCAAATAAAACAAGGGTCGCTGCATTTGCAGAGCTTGCATTCAACAAAAAACAAACAAAAGAAATAAGTAAATTATATACCGTTTTACATGATCAATGCTATTCTGTAAAAGGAAAGTAAAGAAAAAGTGGAGTAAGGCAAGAGGGATCCAGAGTTCACCCTGAATATCATGTTGGCAATACTAACCATCACTCACATGCATTACCTATACACATACTTCTACACATATAAGAAGGATATAGTCTCATTATAACTGTATTTTGTCATCATTTTTGAGGTTAAGCCCAATTCTCCTTTAATAGCGAGCTGAATTTTCCAACTCATTGTATTCAACAGTTTTTGTAGAAAAGAAACTGCATTAATTCAAGTAGTACTTGTTACTAGAAAGGAATGATTATTATTCAGATTTTCCTAATGATTCTGGTGAAGACTTGAAGAGGATGGTAACATGCAGGCAACTCTGACATTTAAGTAAACGTCTAATTATAGAATGTCCTGAGTATGTCTGTCACTCCCTCCCACACTTTAAGGATGAGCATTGTCAAAGCAATTACTTGTGTCTCCACATTGTTCTCTGGGTTTCTGGAAGTGGCTGACATGTGCAGGGCCACAAAGGTCCAGAGAGGGCTGACATGACACAGAGACACTTCCTTCCCTTTTGAGTTTATACCGAGGCTGTCATGAACTTCAGCTTTCAGTTTTGCTCTCCTGAAATTTTTGGTTCCCACTGCTGCCCTCCAAAACATCTACTAGGAAAGAAACCAGAACATTTGAGGAAGAAGAGGAATGTTCATTTGCCAACATCCCCTTGACTTGGTCATTGCTGCTGCATGGCTCCCGGAAGTTTAGGTTCTAAATGTGGCCTCTTGGTCTGTCACAGAGGAAGTGGTGATCCCTAATAGCTGAGTGAAGGCTTTTAAAACTCTAAAATTATGAACTTAGAGCTTCTATTTCTACTTCAATAGAAGGACTGTGCCATTATGTAAATAATTTAAACTTCTCATTGTGACTTCTGTAAAGTGAAATTTGGCAAGAAAAATCCTCAGAACAGTTATAGTGTAATGCACTAAAGATGAGTGCCGTCATTGTGATTATTAGACACATATGTTCTTCTTTAGGACAACAGACAAGTATTAAGTGCCTATCAACTATAAGGCTCTTAGAAGGGGAAGCAAAAATAGCCTGGAGGCAAACTATTCAGTGATAATTAAGTACTACTTAATTACTGCATGCCTGCAGCCGTACCACTGTGGCACCTGATCCCCTCAGATCTCAGAAGCTAACCAGGGTTGGGCCTGATTAGTACTTGGATGGGAGATTGCCTGGGAATACTGGGTGCTGCAGGCTTGGGAGAAGGACCTGGCAGCCCACTGCCCCCAAAAAACAATCAGTCATTGAAAACCTACTGAATAGCAGAGAACCACTGACAATTGTATCGGGCATGGCAGAGTGTCAGGGAGTGTTCTGTCAGTCGTACATGGGTTGCTATGAGTCAGACCCAGCTCATTGGCACCTACCAACAACAACAACAATTATTGCATGAGTGAATGAGAGACTCAGTCCCTATTTTTATATGTTTCACACTTCTCAAGTAGACCATAGATGTTTTGAATGCATGTCTTATATTTCTTTATGTTCTTTCTGTTACCTAATAGAATGGCTAGCATTTATGACAAGTCCTCAGAAAACTTGTTTGTTAATTATTGTTTATAGTTAAAAATTTTATATACAGAAGTTTGAGCAGTATAAATAGTAGAGTAGAAGTGGAAGTAATCCTTTGGGATGGGAGGACTTGAGAGGTCTGGCTTCTTTTACAGCATATGATCCTACAAGTATGGAGGTATTGTCCATGACAAAAATGATTTACCAGTAGCTTGGAGTAACTTTTAGTAGCAGTTTTATTACCTTGTACAGCAGGCACAGAATAGATAGACATCCTTTCCTGGCTATATCCATGCATGCATTGTTGTTTTAATTGTTCTTATTGCAATGCAGGTTATTGGTTGAATTCCCAGCAACAGGCGGCGTGGTTCCTTCTTGGCAGTTTCAGCCTGTAAAGCTGATCCGCTACATCACAACTTTTGATTTCTTCCTGGCAGCCTGTGAGATTATCTTTTGTTTCTTTATCCTTTACTATATGGTGGAAGAGATATTGGAAATTCGAATTCACAAGCTGCACTATTTCAGGAGTTTCTGGAATTGTCTGGATGTTGTGATCATTGTGGTAGGTTGGAGAACAACATCAAATTCTCTACTTTATTCTAAAAGCATGTTAACTGTCGTCTTTGATCTCCTCAGCATTGTAGATCTAGGTATTCAGTATTTGTATTATATCACTTCTGAGTTAGTACTGATTTCTCATTTTGCATGAAAAACCTTTGTGACTATGAAGTAGACTGGTATTTCTACTAAGCTCTCAAGTACACTAATCATGAGAATCACTCACTAACTTGTATTTGCCTTTAGCATGCCATATGATATGTGAAGGATAAAATTGTTTTGTTTTTTTTTCTAATGATATTTTTCTTTAACTGTTAGTAAAAATTGTTTTTTGCACATCAAGTCACAGCAAGGAGAAACATCCTATAGGTATTTTGACTGACAGAGTAACCCTCCTGCAGGTTAGAATTTCCTTCACATAATTCACAGAGAACAAATTTATGTCCATCAAGATTATTTCTATAGGTATAAAAAGTCATAAAGCAGTGGTATCGTGAAGACCCCAGCACCTTTAAATGCTGTGCCTGCCTTTGATTCTACTGTAACTTCTAGCACTTGTTCCATTGGTTTTTCCTTCAACTGAATCACTTAATCAATTAAGCATTATCATAATTGCTTCCTTTCTAAGGCCTCAGTGTAAAAATGAATTTTGATAAGCTTTTCCTTCCACAGAAACAGATAACCTTTCGGTAAGTCTTATACATTTAAGCATATAACAATGTGCCTAATCATCACATGCTTAAATGTTCTGATTGGTTTAGCTGTGCCATATGTTCTTCTATGCCTATGTGTCCCACTATCCTACCATAGAAATGACCCTCTGAACTCTTAGAGAATGAAAAACTCTGTTACTATTCTCTCTTTTATTAGCCTTCCTCTTGACAATTATTCTTCCCTTCACCCCATTCCCAAAATTCATTTGGCCTTTGTGAAGTATTTGCATTGTCACAATTAAATTATTTCTCATTCTAATATGATGATAAAATATAGAAAATATGTTATTCATGTGTGAGGGAATACAAAAGGATATATTGAATGACAACAATGATATTAGCAGCAATTATAATAATAATAGTATTCATGATGGCTTACGCTTTAGAAGCTAATGTGTTAGGTACAGTGGCACATGTTATTCATATATGAAAGGAGGCCTGATCCTCATACTAACTCTTTTATCCACTGTTCTCGTTTTTCAAACCAGATATATGGGTATGTCAGAAAGAGCCTTCACTTAAAATAAAATTTCCTGTTGAGTAGATACAGTGTGGAGCCACTGGACCCTGGTGCTGTCAGACCTGCATCCCATCTTTCATAGTGTTCCTGTAATATCACACAGTTCACACAAGCCATATGACTTCTTCATCCCCACATTCACTTGGTAGTGGTAGTAATAAGCAAAGTTACAAAAGAATTTCAGTGTTTAAGGAGAGGCAATAATACTGGAAATAATGGTTCAAAATATTTCTGTACTGAATGATAGCAGAGTGCAGTCCATATACAATAAAAGTTGTTCTAGAAAATTATTACTTATGATTATAAACCCTATGTGTTGGTTTATATTGATTTAATTACATTTAAGTTATTGAGAAAATGGTAGAAGGGTAAGAGTGATACTGCACTAATTAATTACAGGGTTTTTTTTACACTAAATATTTCAGTATCAACAAAAGACTTGTCAGTAGAATTCAGTATTTTTGAACTTGCTTACCTATCATGAAAACTTTAAATGTGTATCATAATTTATTATATTAGATTACAAATTATGTTTGTCGTGGGATAATAGACATATTATAAAAAATTCACATACATAGAATTTAAAAGGATAAAAACCAAAACAAATAGAATTCTAACATGGCTTACAAGATTTCATGTTTTCTCCTCACACTCCCATGTATTGTCTTGTACCCACTTTGAAGATCCTGGGAAAATAGCTTATGATCTTGTAAAAGTGAAGGATACTGTCTTCAGTTCAGCAGCCACAGAATTTTGCGTGTATTTCTTTGAAAACTTCCTTTGGCTTTTCGTTCTGGTTTAACTCATAGTGCTACCAATAGAACAGGTTAGACAATGTGCTTTGATAAGGAACAGAGAGAAGTTCCTACTGTCCTACATCTCATTGAAAATATTCTCTAACCAAGTGGAATTATAGGCATTCTTCCTGCTGTCCCCAAAATGTAGTGTTGCTCCATCGGACCATAAAACCTATGGAAAGAATATCCAGGCTTTTTTTGTTTTTTTGGGTGTGTGTGTGTGTGTGTGTATGTGTGTGTGTTAAAATTTAAGTCGACCTGAAACCTGAGATTACATTTTAAAGATCACATTTCTAAATCCCTTTGAAATTGTTTCCTTTATTTTCCTGTTTTGTTTATCCAGCAAATATTCTCAAATCTAAAATTTTATATCAGTCAGCCATTTTTCCTAAGCAATGGTATTTCAAATCAAACAGTAATTTTAATTGTTTGGTTTCACTGAATGAAAATGATTAATTGATTTATTTAACGAATATTTTCTGAGCACTCTTATATACCTAGTATTGTTCCAGGCATTGGAGATATAGGAATAAACAAAGCAGCCAAAACCTCTGCTCTCCTAACGCTCACATTCTGGTAGAGAGAGAGAGAGAGATCTTTTGTAGGTAAAGGTGAGAATCTCAAAGAAAATCAGGAGTGACTAACAACTCACATACTCACCAAATGTTCTTCCTCAACTCTCTTCTTTCATTCTGTATTTTGGAGGAAAGTCATAAAGAAAGTTAATAATATGATATTGCTATGATGTAAATAGGGCTGGGATTTAGCTCAGTTGGTAGAGCGCCGCTCTACAGTCTCTGAGGTCCCGAATTCAATTCCCAGCACCGCAAAAATGGGAGAAGGACGTGGCAACCCACTCCCAAGACAATCTCGGAAACAATCTGCCAATGAAAACCCTATGAGGGTTGCTATGAGTCGGACACAACTTGATGGCACCTAACAACAACAACAACAACTCTTGGGCTGGGATTTGGCTCAGTTGGTAGAGCACCACACTGCAGTCTCTGAGGTCCTGAGTTCAATTCCCTGCACCACAAAAACGGCAAAAGGACCTGGCAGTCCACTCCCAAGGCAATCCCAAAACAGTCAGCCATTGAAAACCCTATGAGGGTTGCTATGAGTCAGATACCGACTCGACAGCACCTAACAACAATGATGTAAATGACCATCTATTTCATATTTTGATAAACATTTGTCCTGTGCAGAGTAAAAACACCTGGCCTGGATAACAAATTATACCTCATGAGGTTGGGTAAAGAGTAACTGTCGGATTCACTCAACCAACACACCTGCTTCATCCCTCTCATCTGAGTCCACGTAGAACAATATTTGCAGTATCTCCCAGTGCAGAGAAACTGTTCGTACCACCAGCACCAAAATACTGGAAATAATGGTTCAAAATATTTCTGTACTGAATGATAACAGAATGCAGTCCATATATAATAAAAGTTGTTCTAGAAAATGATTTCTTATGATTATAAACCCTATGTTTTGGTTTATATTGATTTAATTACTTACATTTTATACTTTATATTGATTTAATTACATTTAAGTTATTGAGAAAATGGTATCAGGGTAAGAGTGGCCCTGGAAATCCTGCCCCAATAAGAAAAGGAAGATGCTGAGTTTGGCGTTTTAGCTGTGATTGGCAACCAGGATGGTCTTTGCTGTGCTTATCCCCTGGGCCGTGTTCTGGAAGGGTTCCTCAGGAATGGTCTTTGGCATCATCCATAAGGAGAGAGAGACAATGGACAGCAGAGGCCTCAGCACCTGCTGCAGCCCACCTACTGCAGTCTCAGAGCCTATGGGAGGGCAAGGCTATTGTGGTTAACATCAAGCTCTGTCCACCTACACAGGCTAACCCAGTGCAGATGCATGCCACCTATGGGCCAGTGTCCCCCTCAATCTGATTGTGTAGCTGAGCCTAAAAATAGGTGTGAAGAGTTGTGTGATGAATTAAGACACACAAACAAGCAAGAGGAAAACCTTTGCCCCCTGTGATCCCCGTGTAAGCTTTCCTGAGCCCTCTCTGTCCCTCATTCCTACTATCTGTAACACCAGAAGCATGCCTTCCTCTTATGAGCACTCCTTTTTAGTATATCAGGTTTCAACTTTCACCTGATATTGTGTGATCGCGGCTCTTTAGTAGGTTTTCGGTAAGTTCTTTAGCAGGTTTTTGGTAAGTTAGCTTTGTGTGTTTATCTGGTCTTGAGCTGAGTTGGTTGAGGGCAGAGTTTACCCAATACTTCTGTTTATTCCTCCCAGTTCCTGGCACAGTGCTGGGTTTCCCATCAGTGGGAAACCGGAGAATGAAAAGTTTAAAAATAGCATAGAAAAACAAAAATCAAGATGAGGCCAAGAAAGCAAAAAGGTGGAAAGTGAGCTACATGAACGTGGCAGAAAACAGAAGCCTTCTGGTTTGAATGAGTTTCTTACAGCATTGTCCTTTGTATGCAGGTGTAGGTCTGTGTGTGTGCACGCCCTCATGCACACATGTAGTCAGTGGAGTTTGATTCCTAACTAAGAAATTGCTAGCAATTTCAGTGGATTTTGATTCCTCAGAAATTACTAGCAATTTCTAGGTAATATTCTTTACCTGTTTATGGTAGTTCCAGACACTTCCCATCTGAGTGAGTGACTTTAATAAATGCCATTGAGAGAATATCATGGTCAGCCCTAAATCCATATACATTGATGGAGAAAAATAAGCTAATCATTGTAATGTAAATTGTGTATTTCTAAATCACTTCAATAAAATATAAATCTTTTGTTTTCTAGCTATCACTGGTAGCTATAGGAATTAACATATACCAAACATCAAATGTGCAAGAGCTACTACACTTTCTGGAAGATCAAAATACTTTCCCCAACTTTGAACATGTGGCGTACTGGCAAATACAGTTCAACAACATAGCTGCTGTCATAGTATTTTTTGTCTGGATTAAGGTAATTTGTAAATTTTATAATCCACATTTTTAATATTTCTTTCTTTTCATTAATATGAGTCACAAAATGTTAGAAGACTTGCATTTACCTCTTTGGCTAAATCCAAGTAACCAGACAAGGCTGCTGCATATTTTACATCAAGTAAAGTAGTGGGGTACAAGTAACCATTCCTCTTACTGTGGATGAGGTGACTTCTGCTACCTGAATTCTTGCCAGATCTGTCAATGCAGGTTTTGTTTAAGCAATGAGCGGCCTTTTCAGTGTATTTGCTGGGTATGGGACCTCAGGCTACTCTAACATAGAGGCAGGTCCAAGATTCACCTGTGGGATTGATCAGGTGAGAAAAATGAACTTAGAGAATGAAGTTGGGGTGCAGAAGAAGGACAGATGCTGGACCTGGAAACACTAACTGGAAGGATCACCTGTTTCAATGAGGACAGACGGAAGCTTCCCCGAGGACTGAGGTTGCTGCAGACCCTCCTCCTCTGAGTTCCTTTCTCACTCACTTCATCCTTGTCCTGAGACATAATGTGCCTTTCCAGATATGTAGAAGCTTGGGGCATTTCATGGACAGGGAGGCTCAATTCTGGAGCTTCAGGAAATTTCAGGAATTCTGAGGCAGCTACCAACCTGTGCCAGGTCGGGTTCTGTGATCCTGCTGTCTACCCAGTAGGTATTAATCCCCTGTGCTACGCACATTTAAATTTAAATGAAGATTAGATACAATGAAAATTTCACTTCCTCAGTCCCACTAGCAACATTTTAGGGGATCAGTAGCCACATTTTAAGGGCTCAGTGTCTATGTATTGGTAATGGCTACTGTACTGGGAAATAATAGAACACTTCTGTCATCACAGAAAGTTCTCTTGGTCAGCTGTTGTAGAAGGTGTTTTACCAACAGCTATGCATTTTCCTGAAGTGTTTACACCTGGGAGACCTGAGATTACTCAAAGTGCATAGATCTCACCTTGTGTTTCTCTTGCTATTTAGTCACATGCTTGTTCAAGAGAAACCATCACTAAAGCACTAAACCTTTATCATAAAATAAATAGGAATTGGGGTTGAGGATGTAGCTCAGTGGCAGAGCACTTGCCTCGCATGTGTCAGGCTCTAGGTTGGATCCCAGCCATGCAAAGTGAATGAATGAAAGAAGAAATAAATAAAATTAAAAAAAATCAAGAATAGGAATTATATTAAATAATACTGACTAAACAACCTACAGAAAAATTTTAATTTGACCAGAGGCAATTCATAAGAGACCACTAATATTCTAGAGATTTCCTTCTAACCTGTGCTTATTGCTTTGCTTCTCATTACTTGACTCTTAAGTTCCTTCAGTCAGGGATCCTGACTCCACATCCAATATCCCCCATGTGCTCTTAGAGCCACAAAGTCCTGCGTCCTGGGCTGTGCATTAAACCAGCTGGGCAGCTGTCCCCAGACTCATGTCCACCATAGCACTCAGCAGGGCTGGGCGTCAAGCACAGGTGGTTCAGCTCCTGCCTTTCAGCCCAGCTGACTTCTGGGGATAGAATTCCAGCATTGGGGAGATTCAAGGCAGTTACTTAGCCATCCGTGTGTAGAGGATGCCCAACTAATGACTGTTAATGATACATAATATGTATTTCCTGAATTTCTATTAGTTTTTATTTGTTAAGGTTTTTTCTTTTTTACTTTCATCTTTTTTAAAGGAAGAAACATCACCAGTCATTTTAATAAATCATACTTAATCCTGTCCTCAACATACTATAATCATTATATAAAATGTAAACACCACGAGACAGAAGCTTTGTTCTGTTCAGTGCTGTGTTACCAGCTCTGAGAACAGTGCCTAGTGCAAGGTGGGCATCTAACAAACATTTTTTGAATAAGAGGTTAGAAGTTGATGGCTTTAAAAAAGGGAAAAAAGCATGTCATTTTCCCCTTCTTTTTTTTTATTATGCTAAACATACATTACATAAAACTTATTTTCATCATTTTACAATATACAATTCAGTGGCATTAAATACATTTGAAAAGTTGTACAATCATTATTATGCTTTACTAAACTTTTTCATAATCTTAACAGGAAATATGGGCTGGGGTTTAACTCAGTTGGCAGAGTGCTGCTCTGAGCTTTCTGAGGCCCTGGGTTCAATCCCCAGCACTGCAAAAATGGGAGAAGGTCCTGGTAGCCCACCCCCTTAGCAATTCTGAAACAATCAGCCATTGAAAACCCCATAATAGCAGAGAAGCACTGACATGGTGCCAGGGATGGCACAGTGTTGGGTAGTGTTTTGTTCTGTTGTACGCAGGGTCACTATGAGATCCAACTCGATAGCACCTAACAAAAACAACAACAACAATAACATGAAATGTTGTATTTTTAATCATCAACTTCCCATCACACCCACACCCCAGCCCCTATTACCACTGTTCTACTTTGTCTATGAATTTGACTACTCTATAAGTAGACTACTCATATAAGTAGACTCATGTATAGCATTTGAGCTTTTGTGATATGCTTATTTCACTTGGCAGAACGTTTTTAAAGTTCATGTTGTAGCATGTATCAATTCTAGTACTTTTCCTGGTGGAGTAATATTCCATTGTATGTGTATGCTACATTGTGTTATGTATTCATCCGTTGGTGACTTACCTCTCTTTTACAGCTCTTCAAATTCATCAGTTTTAACAGGACCATGAGCCAGCTGTCCACAACTATGTCCCGGTGTGCCAAAGACCTTTTTGGCTTCACAATTATGTTCTTCATTATTTTCTTGGCCTATGCTCAGTTGGCATACCTCGTCTTTGGAACTCAGGTTGATGACTTCAGTACTTTCCAAGAGTGTATGTAAGTATGTAGGAGATCAAGAAGAAAAATTTAATCAAAGCTGTCACTGCCTTCTCAGGATAAAGAAATCTTCCTGACTATTATTTGCCACCAAGTGTTAAATATAGTTATTTAAAGGAAGAATGAATTCCCTTTTCCCAAATACCAACTCGCCAAATGTCTTGCCAAAGATGATAAGACATCCTGAGATTCTGATACTTAAGAAAACAGCCCTCACATAATGTGAGATATAATGGAACAGCATAGGAAACAAACAGTAGTCCAAAGACCAAGGTCTTCTTGGCACGCAATCGAGATGGGAGCTTTCAAAAGCCATTTGCTGATGAGGTTATAGCTTGGTGTTAGAGTGCTTCGCTCTCATTTCAAGCTCCAGTCCCTGTCCTCACTCAAGGCCATATATATCTTGTTGGCATATATTTTGAACATCAAGTTATTTTATAAGGAAAAAAAGGAATTTCTAATTCCAGAAGAAACTTAGAACTGTACATGAATTTTTAGTCTTTTTTCCAATGCTCCAAAATATTCTTTAAAAAAAAAAAAAAAGATCAGCAGCTAGTATCCGATATCAGTGCCATTTATAAAGCAGTTGGTAGTTAGGAAAGGAGAGAATCATGGTAATGGAAGTTAATAAGTTGTGTGTCTGAGAATCCCTTGTTACTCTTGCTATTTGATAAAAGCGAGGAATGGATGTTTCTCTAAGGCCCAGCACTAGCATCACCCAGCCATTTTGTCCTCACTTGGAGTCAGTGTGAGAATATTGGACCTTCAAACACATACAGTTCTGGCCATCTTTCAAAACACTTTTTCTCTCCCTTTTTGTAGATTTTAACTTATGACTCTGGTGACCGTCGTGAAAAATTAGTTACCATGTTGTACCCAGATGATGTATTGGATGCTTAGAGCCAACTGCTATATGTCATCTAATAATAATAATCTAATGCCAGTCAGATTTAATATTAATCAAATGGAAATAACATGTAGTATGAAAGTATGTTTATTATTCCAGAAGGCTTCAATTGCTGATATAAGTAGCAAGACTTCTCCAAAGAGACCTATAATTTTCTATCATTTGCCAACTATCTATAACTACGAGAAAGGTCCAAAGATATGAGATCTTCTTTAAAAAATGTTACATCCACTGCTAGACATTTCTTGGTTTTGTATTGTGGTGTTTTGCTTGTTTTGTTTTTATAGCTTCACTCAATTTCGTATCATTTTGGGCGATGTCAACTTTGCAGAGATTGAAGAAGCTAATCGAGTTTTGGGACCACTTTATTTTACTACCTTTGTGTTCTTTATGTTCTTCATCCTTTTGGTATGTACACTTTTGTTTATAGTGGAATGATTTAAACTTCGTGCTCATAAATCAGCACCTTCTTTTTTTGCTCATATTTGATTCCCCCATCAATTGTAATAATGACACAGGAAGCAGACAAAAATATGTTGATTTTAGAAACTTAATTATTTTTCATCAATTCACATTTTTAAGCCTTAATCATATATTTTTCCATGGTCTTTCATTTATTCATATATATATTATATACATATATGTATATTTGTCTATTCAATGTAAAAAAAATCAGAACAAGTGCAAACTTACGGTTTTCTAAAATAGTTTGCTTTAGCAGTAGAAGGTATTTACTTATGTTTTTAACATGAGTGTCAGCATTTTAATAGGCACTTGCTAGCATGACTTTCTGTTTCTCTCTTTCTTGTGTTTGAAAACATAGGAACTGACAAAGCAAGCCAGATTCAAGATGTCAGAGTAGTATTTTATTGCATGTCAAGATTAAATATTATTTCAAGTTATTCATATTTCACACATGTATAGACTTCCTGGAAAGTGTATGTGCATATTAAGTTTAAAACTAGTAATAGAAATTACTTTCAAAATTATTCTAAGAATATCTTTGATTCTCTTGATTTGGTACAAATTAACACTTTTAACATTTTTGCACTGTTAACTAAGATTTTTTAAAAGACATTTTGTCCTCTGTGGTGGAATCTCTACAGTCAGTTTGTACACTGATAAAATAGGAAATTAAGCCAACCTAAGTAAGGCAAGGGGCATATTTTATCTCAATACTGTCATGACTTTCCTTAAGTGAAATGTTATCTTAAGAAAATAACAAAATCTTTCCCATTTTCAGTAAACTGTGGAAAGATCCTTTGTAAAAGGTTGAATGATCACATTTCAGTAACTCAGTGTCACATCTGTAAAGTCCACTCAGGTATTCCTGGTGCAGTGGCTGGTGTTGACTGAATATTAGATGCCCTTGAATAGGATGAAAGGGCAGCAGGATCCCCCAAAGCCTTTAGTACCTTGCTGTTTGCAAGTATTATGGCAGGTTTTTAACTTAACCCTCTCTAAGTATCTTCTTCCTGTTATACATTTTTTTTAAGTAGGGAAGAACGAGCCTTTGTTACCTTCTAACATGGGCTGTACAAAAAACAGGAGCCCAGAGTCCTGCAGTGGATCCCTCATGTGACCTCAGGCCACCTGTTTTTCTCCGTGTATCAGTCTGCCCATGAGAGACACAATTGTGGCAGTTTGAAATGCTCAGATGTGGACTTGATGAGTATTGTGCCATAGTAGGCAGCATGTTCTAGATCATTCAGTCATTTTATCAGCTCAGTCACCAGAGAATGAAAAGATGCTCTAAGTTTTTATCTTTATACTAAAATACTTTTATACAGCTACACCAAAAGGGATTGCCAACCCCAAGATATAGATAGATAGATAGATAGATAGATAGATAGATAGATAGATAGGTAGATAGATAGAAAGGGTAGATAGATCTGGTTGGTTGGCAACTTTCAGTATGAACATGTCTTTTAAGGAAATGACAAGCTGAGGGTAGGGGTGGCCACCTTTCTGAATGACTGCCTGGTGTAAATTGACTGCCTCTGCTTAAAAAGAATCCACAGGAGTGTGAATTGGCTCAGCTGAGCCTGGAAGCCTATTCTTACTCCCAGCACTCTTTACTGCACACACACAAACACACACATAGGGAAAGACCTAGTATGGAGGCCATCTGATAGCTGACCCTTGTGAGTCAGCATGGGGGAGGAGGAAGGTAAACTTCAAAAGGCTTCAAAAGCCTTTCTCAGCCACTGTCTCCTTTTCAGAATCTCCTCAGAAAATCCACACTTAATCCATTTCAGCTGAGTCTTTTCTAGGCATCTGCTAGCCATTTGGAAGCAAAAAAAAAAAAAAAAGATAGATGTTTGGTTTGGAGAGGGGAGAGAGAAGACATTATACCAGCTGAAATTATCAATGGCTTGAAGTGGCATGTGTAGCAAGGAACTTATATGTATCCTGTGATCTAATTTCTGCTACAGAATCTTAAACAATATTTTTTAATTGATAGAGATTTAGAAGTCTACTAAAATTTGTTCACTCTTCAATTATTTAATAAATATTTACTGATGCATTATATTCCTATATGTCGGTAAATATTACATAAAGTACATAGTGTATTTTACAGTGCTCAGTGTGTATTATACAAAACAAAACAATGAGTTAGATAACACTGTAAGGAAAACAGAGCCTGATACTGCCCTGATGACTTGTGGGGAAAACAGACGTAATCAAATACACCATTCTATACTTACAAACCACAATTATATGCTAAAAAGGAAGAGCATGGAAAAGAGGGAGGTGATCTGTTGCTTTGAGAAAGTCTGTTGGAAATACAAACTGTGACCACTGAACAGGAAAAAGTCAGGAAAGGGAAGTAGCCATGACTAATGATAGCAGCTGCAAGTGATACAGCACTTACCCTGCATTAGAAACTGTCCCGAACACTTGGCATGGATTACCCCACTAACACACACAACCAATCTGAAAGGGAGGCACTATTATGTTTCCCATTTTATAAATGCAAAACAGACAGACAAATCCTTAAATGAGGCTTTAAAAAGTTAAAGAAGTGTTGAGAGTGCCAGTTTTGCTCATGGAGAAGGCTGAGGAAATAACAGAGAGAAAGCAGATAACTCTACCTAGATTTTTCTAGGCTCTTGTCATCTTCAGAGAAGGAATTCAGAGACAAACCAAAGTAAGGCATTGGGAGGAAGTTTTATTGCAGAGTAAAAGTGCATAATCAAGAGGGAGTGGGCTTCCCAAGAAAGTTGCACCTTCCAGGCTTTTCTTGGTGGGCTTTTTATTTAATCTGCAAGATGTAGTACAAGGTTACATAGGATATTTTCAAACAGGGTGAAATCACAAGCAGCATTTTCTTTGTCATGTCAGAGTGCAAGTTAGAAGGTCAGACATGAAGTCTGCAGTTGAGGCTGTTTTTCTTTTAGCACAAAGCCCAGCTTGACCATTCTTGATCCATGTCCGAATACTGTATAATTCACAGACTATGAATTTCTGTTTTTTTACATTCATTCTTGGCTTCCCCCCCCCCACCAATCTCATATTATTAGTAATTTCTTAGTAACTTAATGAATCAGACTATGACATTTCCATACATGCATATCATTGTACATTGCTAATGCTCACCTTCTCCATTACTCCATCATGACCCCACTTTCCCATCCTCCCCTGCCCCACCAATGGTCCCTCTACATTTGCATGTCTTGTGTGTGTATATATCTATCTATCCTGCTTTTTTCTTAAAAGCAAAATATGTGATTTTTAAAAGTTCTTTCCTTTGACACCTTCCTGCTCCTCAGTCAGTCCCTGTTTCACGCAGCCTAAAACCCACATTTGCTTGACTCCAACGTCTTCAGCTTTTCCACAAATGTTTTCTTTATTCTATTTCTGTTAGGCCTATTTGCCTATTTGCAAAAGTCTTTTGAGCTCTTTAAAATATGTTCTGTAAATCACAAATATAATTCCATAACAAAATGCAGAATTAGCATAGAATTCTGCTTGTCTGTTGTTGACTGTTGAAATTTGAAGAGCTTTTTAGATTTCTATACAGAGTAACTCATATAAAATTTTTTAAATCTGAAAACATAGTCAAAAATAACAATTCCATCATTCTTAGGGAAATACATTAATATTTTGTTGCATTTTACTATCACTTTTTGCAAAATATGACATAATATATGGTTTAGTAAGCAAGAATATATAATTACCTTTGTCATAACTTAATGGAGAAAATGTTTTTTTCAAAGAATATGGCAACAAAATATTAATTACTTTATAAAGCTTTCATATTGGGAAAAGGGTAAACAAAAAGATGTGCCAAATTGTTGGATTGATGCTTACAAAATGTATTTGAGTTTCTTCCTTTGTTTTACAAACAGAATATGTTTTTGGCCATCATCAATGATACTTATTCTGAAGTGAAGTCTGATTTGGCCCAGCAGAAAGCTGAAATGGAACTCTCAGATCTTATCAGAAAGGTAGGCTAATTGATAATCCCCTAGATTATTTTTTTCTATTTTCAGGACAAAATAAATTATTTCAGATAATTCCCTAAATTAGCATTAATTGAAATTATTTAAAATAATGAGCAGATTGGTATATTCAGGGATAACTTAAAAGTTTTATATGTTGGTATCTTGATAGAAATGCTGCTAGCTAGGACTTAAGTTTTAGGTATCTTTTTATGTCCTGAATTCAATTCTTAATCATCTTTCTGAGTCTTAAGAGCTGAGTGCTTCTGAGTGTCTTGACATTTCCCCTAGTTGGCTCTGGCTTCCAGATCTTGAGTTCAGAATGAACTGAGAGGGAAGATTATATATAAGCCCTTCCAACAATTCTATCTCAATTACCATTTAAACAAACAAAAAAAAAACAACAATTAAAAAAACAGTTTTAGGGGAAAATATTTAATCATTCACCTTTTACTCTTGACCTTTTAAGGCAGTTGTAAGATAGTCAAAGGCAAAGGTCCTGACTCAAGACCGCAGCCTGGGGTCTGAGAGCTTGTACTTTTACCCCTTCTCAGGAGGTATTTAGTGGTTAAATAAAGGGACAGGACAGGAGAGTGGGGCAGCATTATTCTTCTCAGTGTGACTTCATTTGGCTTAAAGAATAAAACACAGCAAAATGACAACACTTAAAGTATACAGCTTGCTCATGTTGGTCAGATATAGTGGCTCCTTCACTCTGTTTCTGTTGGTTCAGCCTTAGGACCTTGTTGTCTCCAAGTCATATTAGAGGACAAACTTCAGCTTCTAACAGGCTCTTGAAATGCACCTAAGATTCCTGTCATCTTGAACTCTGCATCACAGCTGATTACATTTTAGCAGCTCTCCAATATGTACATAGGTACTCTACACTGCACAGTTTTGAAATGCACCATGTTCAGTTATAAAAATTTTGTTGTATAAACTAGACCCTCAAGGACATGGTTTAAATTTGTGTTGTCACAGTATATTAATTGTACACAAAGTACACACTCCATTGCTAGCTCTTCAGCCTACAAATCATCATAAGTAGCAGATGTGCATCAGACTCAGAGGCCAGTACAGTCACTGCTTTCTGTCTGTTGTTGCTTGGTCCCTTGAAATCTGCTATTCAGTTACGTCACTATAAAGTGGGAAGAGTTGCTTCTTTCTCTCCCTGTGAATAAATCCATGTGCCTTTTCAAAGAAATGCATAATTCAGAAGAAAAGAATGGGCTAGCAAAGATGAAAGCACAGCAAAGAATCAAAAAGTGGTAACACTGGAAGTCAAATGAAAACAAATGTCATGTATTGGTGGAAGAAATAGCTGATTGTGGGAATGTGGACCCAGCTGCCATTTGAGAGATCCAAGTAAACAGCTGGAAGAACTTAGTGGAGACTAGTTTATCAATATAATAAAGAAAGCAGCAGGGCACTGTGTTACATGCCTCTAACCCCAGGAATTCAGAGAGCTGAGGCAGGGAGATCTCAAGTTCCACGTCACAGCCTGGACACCAGGAGAGTTTTTAAAATTTTGACCAAAGGATCTTTTTGTTGTTTGTTTTATTTGCTTTTTGGTAGTACTAGGGATTGAATCCCAGGCCTCGCGGATGCCAGGTAAATGCCCTGCCATTGAGCTACTTCCCCAATCTCTTTAAATTTTTATTTTGTCACATTGTTGTTCTTATTAGGTGCCATCCATTTGGGTCTGAGTCATAGTGACCCTATGTATAACAGAAGAAAAGACAACACAACACTGTTCCATGCACGTGATGTTTGTTGCAGACACTATTTCTTCCCATTTGAGTTGTGCTACATCAGCAAATGGAGATCCCAGGGGCTTTATTCTATTCCCATCATGAACATTGACTCTTCTCTGAGAAGGCAACTTTTCCGCAGTCATCTTTTCAATGCATTCCAGGCTGGAGGGCTCATTTTCCTGCACTATATTTGACAGTGCATCTCTGCTATTCATATCTATCCCCTGGCATCTGATCTTGTCAGATCTTCGAAATTAAGCAGAGTTGAGCATCATCAGTACTTGGATGGGAGACCACCTGGGAACACTGGGTGCTGTATGCTTGGGAGAAGGACCCAGCAGCCCACTCCTGAAACAGTCAGCCATTGAAAACCCTATGGATAGCAGAGAAACACTGACAATGGTGCTGGGCATGGCACAGTGTTGGGTAGTGTTTTGGCTGCTGTTCCTAGGGTCCTGATGAGTCAGACTGGGCTCAGTGGCACCTAACAACAACAACAAACTTCAATAAACGTGAGCAAATGGGCCTTAGTTCTTTCTGGTTTACTGAACAACAGTCAGTTTTTACATATAATTCTTTTACCACAGTTACATGGAAAACTGAGAATATGCTCATTATTCATTTGCCAACCATACTTTTTGAGTGACCAACTTCCCCCAGGCACTGGGTTTACCATATAACTGAAAGGCTAAGCAAATGCTAAAGGAGAACAAATTAAGCCACATCTTTTTTTTTTTTTTCCTTTTTCCAATAGGGCTACCATAAAGCCTTAGTCAAACTAAAGCTGAAAAAAAATACCGTAGATGATATTTCAGAGAGTCTTCGGCAAGGGGGAGGCAAGTTAAACTTTGATGAACTTCGACAAGATCTCAAAGGGTACGATTAACACTTCCTGGGGCCCTGGGAAGTTCCTATCATAAATTCTTGATGGTAAGGGTGTTTCTGGCCCAAGTACTCATAGAGAAATAATTTATTTTTTCCAGAGGCAAATGTCTTTCTGGAACTTTCTGTAAGAGTTGGATGGGCCCCATTCAGTGATTTCCCCATTCCCCCTACATTTTAATATCACTGTGTTTGGGTTGGACAATGTACAGAGTGAGTTCATCTGTGTCCTCTCAATAATTTCAGGAAGGGCCATACTGATGCAGAGATTGAAGCGATATTCACAAAGTATGACCAAGATGGAGACCAGGAACTAACCGAACATGAACATCAGCAGATGAGAGATGACTTGGAGAAAGAGAGGGTGGGTCTAGCTTAGGAGAACATGACTGGATTTGGCACTTGCCATGTCGAACATACTACACTAAATGGCAGGCAATTGCAAATCAATCTCTCTCTCTCTCAAACAACTTATGTATTAGTAACCTTTTATTCCTGTTTTAAACATTTGTCATTCTATGTAATTGAAGGGTGTGGGAATCCCACTCTGGCACTCACACATTTCGTAGTTTCCCAGGACCTTGGTAAGATTTTCACGTGGTCTCAGTGTGCTGACTCCTCACTCCATGACCCCGTGTTCTTCAGGAGGACCTGGACTTGGATCATAGCTCTTTACCTCGTCCTATGAGCAGCCGAAGTTTCCCAAGAAGCCTGGATGATTCTGAGGAGGATGATGATGATGACAGTGGGCACAGCTCCAGGAGGAGGGGAAGCTTCTCTAGTGGGGTTTCTTATGAAGAGTTCCAGGTGTAAGTATAAATGTATTGGCAGAACTTGGCTGCTCCAGAGTCTAAATGAGATGGAGCAGTTTCTCTTGTCTTTAGCAATTCATTCCTTCCAATTGCTAATCATCAGTTCTATTTTATAACTTCTAGTATTGTTTTTTTCCTCTTAATAAAAATAAGGTGTTCATTATAGAAAAATTAGAAAATAAAGAAAGGCAAAAGAAAACACCATAATCTCCCATATTCCTTCCAACTATAATGTTTATTACTATTTAAGGGTTTCTGTCTCCATTTACATGCATTCATCCATATTTTTGTATATTTTTATGTCCTAACATGTATGGTCTGTCCTGGAGGAGTCTATGTGCACTTGAGAAGAATATATGTTCTGTTGTTGAGTGGAGTGTTCTGTAGAAGTATGTTAGGTCTAGTTAGTTTGTAGTGTTCTCATCTCCTGTTTACCTGTTGATCTGCTTATTTGATCTATTTACTTTTGAAAGGGGATAATAAAGTCTCCAATTAATCTACTATTATTAAATTGTCTGTTTATCCCTTCAACTCTGGATGATTCTTTTTCCTGTATTTTAAAAGTCTATTGTTAGGTGTGTACATATTTATAACTAGTAGATCTTCCTAATAGATTGACACTGCTTTCATTATAAGATATCTCACTCTATCTCTAGTAGCATATTTTCTTTTCAAGACTTTGTTGCCTGATATAAGTATAGCCACTCCAGTTTCCTTATGGTTACTGTTTGTATAGCCTTTCTTATCCTTTTACTTTCAACCTATTTGTATTTTTAAATACAAAATGTGGATCATGTAGACATTGTATAATTAAGTCTTACATTTTTATCTTGTCAATCCTTTTCTTTTGACTAGATCACTTGACCATTTACATTTTTATTGATATAGTTGGATTTGTGTCTGCCATTTTATTTTCTATGTTTCTTTTGTCTCTTTTGTTACTCTGTTCCCTTTACTGCTTTGTTTTCTATCATGTGAATATTTCCTAGTATAACATTTTAATGCCTTTAATGATTTTTTCAGTTTTTTAGTTATTTTCTTGGTGGTTGCTCTACGAGTTTACATTTATATGAAACTACTTCAGAGTCATATAAACTTAATACTGTGAAATACAGAAGTGGCATTCCTAAATATCTTTTTCCCCTTTCCTCTTTTTGTGCTGTCTCATGAGTATATACATATGTGTGTGTATGTATGTATATATATATATATAGCAAGTCTATTATTATACTGTTGTAATGATCACTGTATATAAGTTTTGTATTTCTGAATAAAACTAAGAGAAGAAAGAAGGAAAAGTGTATATTTATAGTACTTTGTATATTAACCTTTGGCTTACCATATCTGATTCTCTTCATTTGTTCTCTGGATTCAAGGGAGCATCTGGTATCATTTCCTTACTCCAATACAACTTTGCTCCTACCTTCTTCCTTTGGCAAGGTATATTCAAACATATTATCTTTCTATATGTTACAGAAACAACAGTCATATTATGTACAGGCCTTATGTTGTTGTTGTTGTTGTCATTGTTAGGTGCCATCGAATCAGGTCCGACTCATAGTGACCCTCATAGAGTTTTCAAAGGCTGATTGTTTCTGGATTGCTTCGGAGTGGATTGCTACATCCTTCTCCCGTTTTGCGGTACTGCGGTACTGGGCCTCACAGAGTGCAGAGTGGCACTCTACCACTGAACTAAACCCCAACCCCGCAGGTCTTACACAGTCATTTTTTAAGCCAGTGAAGAAAGAAAGGAAGAAATCTGCATTTATATCCTATTTTACACTTACATAATTACCTTTATCAGTGTTCTCTGTTTTTTATGAGGATTCTAATTACTGAGATTCTATTTTCATCCTGAAGAATTTCTTTTAGTACTTCTTTTTTTTGTGTAGTATTGGGGGTTGAACCTAGGGCCTCACACTTGCATGCTTTGCAAGTGGTGGACCACTGAGCTGTTCCCCTAGCCCATTTTTTTACTTTTTGAGACAAGGTCTCACTAAGTTATGCAGACTGCCTCTGGTCTTGAACTTGCGATCCTCCTGCCTCCGCCTCCTGAGATGCTGGCTTTCTTTTAGTACTTCTTGTAAAGCAGATCTGATAGCAATGAATACTTTGCATTGTTTTTGCCTGGGCATGTTTTTTCATAACCATTTCTCCTGATCTCTATTCTTTCTGATAAAAAGACCACTATTAATTTTACTAAGGTCCCTTATACACAATATGTCAATTTTCTTTTGCTGCTTTCAAATTTTTTCCTTTCTTTATTCTTTCCATGTTATTACTAAGTATGTCTGGATGGACATTTCTCAGTTATCCTACTTGCAGTTTTATGAGTATCTTGGATGTCCAATGTTATTTTCTCAAATTTTTAAATGCCTTAGACTCTCACTTGTCTACTCAAATTTAGTTGATTTTTTTATTAAATTATTTTCATTTGCTATATTCCCTTAAGAAAATTTGTAAAGCATTAAAATGATTGGGATTTAAAAAATAATTTTCAACAGTTATACTTGTTTCACTGAGGAAAGAGGGTACAGAGCTTGTATGCTATCATTTGCAAAGTTGTCTCCAGGGCATGTAACTCAGTGATAGAGCACTTAAGTTGTCTCTACTTTACATGTCTTATTGCATTTATATAATGGTTTGCATTGAAAATAATGGAATGGTAAACAAGCATACTGTTTTCTAACTGCTTTACATAGTATATTTTGAACATTATTCTATTTTGTTATGTATTCTGTCACAGTATACTTTCTAGTGTCACCTTTGAGGTCTATTGTATAGATGAACAAAAATTCATTTAAATCATCTCCTGAAAATTCTTTAATGTAGCCATTGTTCAATGATGCACTGTTTAAACGCAGCATTCTAGTGACTATATTAGTAGCCAAAAATTACACATATAAAACTTACCTTTAGAACTTTTTCTAAAAGTGGCCCATGTGAATAAAAGGATGGGTACACAATTTTAAGAACTCACATACAATGTTCACTGGTAGGGTCCTTATGCCAGTTA